>BROE01000019.1:4081347-4119816 GCA_036571765.1 Plecoglossus altivelis
GTGGTAGAGAGAGAGGCCTGCCATGGCGTGGTGGCAGAGAGGGGCCGGCCGTGGCATGGTGGCAGAGAGAGGGCCTGCCATGATGTGGTGGCAGAGAGAGGGCCTGCCATGATGTGGTGGCAGAGAGAGGGGCCTGCCATGATGTGGTGGCAGAGAGGAGCCGGCGATGGCGTGGTGGCAGAGAGAGGGGCCTGCCATGGCGTGGTGGCAGAGAGAGGGGCCTGCCATGGCGTGGTGGCAGAGAGAGGGGCCTGCCATGGCGTGGTGGCAGAGAGAGGAGCCGGCCATGGCGTGGTGGCAGAGAGAGGGGCCTGCCATGGCGTGGTGGCTGTGAGGCAGCTGGTGTACCCGTACTGGTTCACCTCATGCCTGTGTTTTCATGCTGGCTAACACCTCGCGTGCTCCCCGTACGCTCTATGTCGTGCTGTTACTATACTCTACCAGCTCAGCAGCATGGCAGCAGCATGGCAGGCGATGAAAGCACTTGAACACTCAGGTGAATCAAGGAAACCATTCATCGCACCAGTGAGGCAGGAATCTGACATGGATGATCATCACCTTAATATCAGTCAGCCTGTTTTTGCCCCCATGGATGACATACGGGCACTCATAAAGGAAAATCAAGCCAGTTGACTCAGATCGTTTGCAAGCCAGTGTGTCAGTGCTCAGTACTGAGGCCAAATGAGCCAGGCTAACCTGACTTCCCCCTGTCTGTGGGGGGACTCGCTCCGTGCAGGGTACTGCTCCGTGTCAGCCTCGGTGACATCACCGGCCAGACCCTCCCCCTCCCACAGCTGAGCTGACATCATGCTCGTTGTTCAGCCACGGCGTCCGCTGCACGCGAATCCAGTCAGCTGCACCGCTGGAAACGGCTCCGTCCTCACCGCCAGCTTCTGCACTCAATAAATCATGGAGCCGCGGCTCTCGCTTGTCACCAGAGACCTGCAGATTCTTTTTGCCGCGCTGTTGAACAGTTTTCCAGCTTACCTTAGAGGCTGAGAACACACGCCTTTCCAGTGCCTGAGTTTCTGTAGCGCTAATTGATGGCGATGGCGAAATGAAATAAGAACGTGGTTGATTTCCCAATGCTAGCTGCCTGAGATGAGCCTTCCACACTGCGTGGCTGTTCCGGTACTGGTAATGCTCAGCATGGCAAACGTTCCGGTGACTTCCGTCCCGTCTCATGCTACCTGCCCAGACCTCACGTTCTCCCCCCCGTCCCCCCCCGTCCCTCCCCCTGTGTTCAGCTCCAGAACTTGGGGATCAACCCGGCCAACATCGGGTTCAGCACCCTGACGATGGAGTCGGACAAGTTCATCTGCATCCGGGAGAAGGTGGGCGAGCAGGCGCAGGTGGTGATCATCGACATGGCCGACCCCAACACACCCATCCGCAGGCCCATCTCCGCCGACAGCGCCATCATGAACCCTGCCAGCAAGGTCATCGCTCTTAAAGGTACGGCGCGGCCACGCTCGCCTGGCGCATCGTCACAAACAAACCCAAACAATTTGACATTCGTTATTGTGTTAAATGCATAGTTAGCCCCTTTTGGGGGTCCTCATGGTTTGAGTTTGGCGTGCGTGCGTGTGTATGTAATGTAGCGACATTCGTCCATTGTGTGTTTAATTGCATTTTGACGTCCAGCTGTTTGTTTTCTTTCGTAAAGTAGTTAAAACTGAATGATCTATGACCAGCAGTAGTGTAATGTGATACTGTTGTCCAGCAGCCATAATTGCTTTGTGTGTTTTTTTTGTTTTTGTTTCTCTGTTCTGTACGTTCTTTCGTTTCCTTACCGCTTTCTTATGTGTATGCAGACGGTGAGTTCAAATTTCAGTACACTCAGTTGTGGAAGTTCAAATCCTGTTTTCAAATCCGGACCGAAAAGGGGCACATGAGCCCGACTCACGACCTGACCCTGTTTAGTTTAGCTGTGAATTGGCTGTGCATTCACTGTGCATTCACTGTGCATTCACTGTGCATTCACCGTGCCATCACTATCCTTGTTAGACCACCCCCAGTCTCACTCAGCATCAGTCACTCAAACTGGACTGTCTTCATCATTTGATTAGTTAATCATGTTATATTGCTGTGTTTTTTTATTCATATAACTGGCCCATATTCACCTTCTATACACACACAGAAATATATCTCTATATATATTTTAAATATTTATGTACACATCTGTATTGCAGTTCAGGTACTATCAAGGATGATCAATTAGACCACCTAAACAGGATTTGACTTTCACAACTTTATAGCTTGAATGTTTGCATTACATCAATTTTGTTTCTTAGATGTACACATGATTTAGTACCCTTTATGTCGGGAGGGGAGAGAATATATTGGGGGTGAAATTATGATTTCGCTTTAATTTTGTTCTGAATTCCGTTGCTTGCCATCCGAATTCCCACGTCCAATTCCTGTGTTTCTGCACGTGTTCGTGCCCAGAAAGTTCCAGATAGGTTCCTCCTTACGCTCGCTTGCTGCATCTTAAGCAGTCAGCCTGCAAAGAAGCTCACGTCCTTGTCAGTCTGACAGCCCCCAGCCTGTTTCTACTAGGCAGGCTGGCCAGATCAGGGTGCTAGCAGAGCGGCTCAGGCACAGGGAAGTTTGACTGGGTGCCAGGAGACTTGTGTTGTTGGAAGCCAAGCCTAGCTGGTATTGATCTGATTACAGAAGTGTCCGTTGAGACCTCTCCCAGATAATTATGATTATGACTATGAGGAGCAGGAGCAGGAGGTGTTTTTGTGTTTGTTTGTGTGTGTGTGTGTGTGTGTGTGTGCGTGCGTGCGTGTGTGCGCGTGAGTGCGTGTGCGCATGTTGGGTGGAGGCATTTCCAGAGCAGAGAGATGATGAAAGAAGCCTTTGAAGAGTTCCCACTGGGCCTGCCAGGGACAAGGAATCAGATTAGGCATGAATTGATTGGTAGTTAAAGCAAAAGGCAATGTGATTGGTTTAGAAGTGTAGATCCAATTTATGTGGGTGCAAAAAAAACCTCTGGTCCCATGCCATCGAATCTAATGTGATTTTCAGGTCTAAACAGCTTGAGTAAACAGCCAGCAGGTCTAAAATAGCTTGCGGTTTTCCTTCTAATTCCTGGGATATCCATGCAGACCCTGATGTTGTGGTGGTGTTTGATCTCCTCAACTCTGCTCTCACTGTGGTCCTGTGGTTTCCCCCGACTACTTTTTATCAGCCAGTCAAAGTGTTCCGTTTCCACTGGAAAAAACAAACAAACAACAAATGGGGCCAAATTTCCCATTTGGAAAGTAAGAGGTCAGTGGTGGTAAAGCTGTGTCCTGGGAAACCCAGGGGTCATGACCTAGTACCCTCCTCCTCCTCCTCCTCAGTCTGCATTCAGTCACTATCGACCTCCCCCTGTCCCCCACCTCTTTCTCTCCCACCCTGCTCAGTCTACACCCCTCCCCCCCCGTCCCCCCTCTCGCCCCCCTGAGGGGGCCGGGCACAGAGGAAGCCCACACTGCTTGGTAATCATTCACGTGAAAATGCCTCGATCTGGCCCAATCAAAAACTCACTTGACCCTTCACATCTGGCTGCAGACAGTCTAATTGGTGCACTGCAACCCTACGACTTGGGTGTGTTGATCTGGAAAGCTCATAATGACACGGTGAAATGATTTCGGAAGGTTTCTGACAATGCACCGCCTCTTTAATACCTCACTTGCTTTCACTCTGGGTAGCGAGCAGGGAACACACTGCTTCTTAATACAGGCTTCAGCTCACCTCCTTAATCATGTCATTGCAACAAAAAAAAACACTAATAAACAAAACAAAACTCAGGTGAGTGAACCTTTTTCTAACCCCATTCAGTCATTGATATATTAACATAATAACAAGACACATAACCTCCTAGATCACCAACAGTAAGCCCTGTTTAAACAGCTTTGTCAGAGGGATTTCTCCACTGTGACACAGGCCTTTCCCCAACTCCTGTTGCTGTTCCCATTAGTGTAAATCTTAACCCTCCCTTCTGTATGTTTAAGTGGATGCAGATGTGTTAGACTGTAGTGGTTGGATCATGTAATGATTTGCTTCTCCTTTCTTTGCTACTGTAAGTCTCTGGCAGCCGTTCAGTCGGTCATGGCCTCCTTGCCTGATGCTCCACCAGCCATGACTACCAACATTTCAGACTTGACTTGGTTATTCAAGTGGAATTTGGTATTTAGCCCGCTGCCGCTCCCTCTGTTCTTGCCACTATGTTTATGGGGAGAGTGTGTGTGTGTTTCCTGTCCCGACGTGGTCATGACATGTTCTTCCCCCATGCTGGCCCCGTCCTTCCGCCCCGCAGCTGCCAAAACCCTCCAGATCTTCAACATTGAGATGAAGAGCAAGATGAAGGCTCACACCATGACGGACGACGTCACCTTCTGGAAGTGGATCTCCCTCAACACCGTCGCCCTGGTGACCGACAACGCCGTCTACCACTGGAGCATGGAGGGCGACTCGCAGCCCGTCAAAGTGTTCGACCGCCACTCCAGCCTGGCGGGCTGTCAGATCATCAACTACCGCACGGACGCCAAGCAGAAATGGTTGCTGCTTATCGGCATCTCCGCCCAGGTTGCTGACACACACACACACTTACACACGTACACACACACACGTACAGACACAGTTATGTATCAAGCTGAAGTAGGCAAGCTATCCTTTTGAATTGGTTTTACTCTAATAAAACCTTATCACCCTCACTAACGACTGACTGTGGCGTTGTGACCTCTGCAGCAAAACCGCGTGGTGGGCGCCATGCAGCTGTACTCGGTAGACAGGAAGGTGTCCCAGCCCATCGAGGGCCACGCCGCCGGCTTTGCTCAGTTCAAAATGGAGGGCAACGCTGAGGAGTCGACGCTCTTCTGCTTCGCCGTGAGGGGCCAGGCGGGCGGCAAGGTGAGGCAAGGCAGACAGGGAGGGTTCAGGATGCAGGGGGCCGCTTCACCGTCACCCACTGTAACCGCTGGCCTCTCCCCTGCAGCTGCACATTATCGAGGTGGGCACCCCTCCCACAGGAAACCAGCCTTTTCCAAAGAAAGCAGTGGATGTGTTCTTCCCCCCAGAGGCCCAGAATGACTTCCCTGTAGCCATGCAGGTTGGTATTATCTTTCATATTATTATCTACTACTACATATATTATTTATTATTATTATTATTATTACTATCATTAATATATTTTTTATTATACTACTACTTATTATTATTATTATTATTATTACTACTACTGTCATTATTATTGTCATACTTTTTATTATACTACTACTACTACTACTACTTATTATCATTATTATGGGATAGGCTGATTGAATGGTAGACAATCATGGGCCAAGGACAGTCTGACCTAGTAGCTAGTCAGAAGGAGAGTGTGGGGGAGGGGAACAGTAGGATCTTTACCTCTCATGCAGTCCAGCGGACATGCTCAGTGGCTCAGCGCGGAAGGTTTCCCGAAGGAACCTCTTGACGGTTCCTCTTCCCCTCCCCTTCAGATCTCCTCCAAGCAGGACGTGGTGTTCCTCATCACCAAGTACGGCTACATCCACCTGTACGACCTGGAGACGGGCACCTGCATCTACATGAACCGCATCAGCGGCGAGACCATCTTCGTCACAGCGCCCCACGAAGCCACCGCTGGCATCATCGGGGTCAACCGCAAAGGACAGGTATAAGCCCCGCCTCCTGCACTTCGCCTGACTCATAAGCCCCAACAAGGGACCAGGAGGTGGATCGGACATCACCGTTCTTCTCCTCGCGCTGTCCCACCTCAGTGGCTCTGCATAATGCATGGTGGTACATGGCACTACACAGACAGATGAAACCTTAGTGTTGTGTCAGTGGGGCTCTACTGTAACCTGGCCCGGTCACAGCTGGTTCTACAGTGGCTGGCTGGCTCAATACAGCTCTGTATCCCAGGCTTAATGCTGTCTCTCTGGGGAAACTGGAGGAGGGGTAGGAGAGATGGAGATGAGTGCATCTCCTCCTCCCCCCCACTGGCTTGTTTCCCTGGTAGCCTCTCATCCAGTACCCCCCCCCTCCCTCATCCACATACCTAGCACCCAGGATGCAATCACAACCTCAGCCCCTCTTTCAGCTTCAATCATAGCATCAAAGGGTAAGCCCCTCTGAGATGAACAGGAACTAGGAATCAGTCTGTCTTGCCAATGACAGGACAATCTCCCTCTCATCTGTCGTCAGCGAGCCACGTCCCTGCTAGCAAGGAGGCGTTATAAATAACCCCGGGGTGTCGTGTTCCACAGGTGAGAGGGCGCCCGCTCCTGACAGGAGAGCAGGCCAGTATTATGGGCTGGATAACTGGATCCAGCCAGCTGATGAATAACAGGGCCCGCAGAGCCCAGATGAATAATTGAGTGGATGATGGAAAGCTGATCCTCAGCTGCTGTCTGGCCTGCCCTCCCTGGCGGGCTCCGCAGGCCTGTCTGGATCTCCTCCTGACACCGCCGGCCGGGCCCCCTGGTCGTCTGCGGGCCTGGTCTGGGTTTTCTACACGCAGGCAGAGCGGGCTAGCGGTGGAAACGCAACGGCGTCATCCTCCGCCCCTGCCGCTGGGAAGCCACATGGGTGCTCTTGCTTTGCTCTCTTCTGCAGGCAGATTTAACAAGCAGCTCGAACTGGATTTGGAAGGAAAGCTTAATCACTTATGTGTTTTATAGCAGGAGTGGGGGAAATGTGAAAGCCCAGAAAGGTGTGTTATCTTCTATTAGTGAGGCTGCACAGAGGAGATGCCGTTGCCATATTAGTGGGCTTCGAGGCTGGGTTCCTGTCTCCTGTGTGTGCTGGAGAGGAGGCCAGGGCCTGGGTTCAGGATGCTGTGGCAGCACTTGGTAGCCAGCCAGGCCCAGCATAACCTTGTGCTGGAGAAACCCCTGTTTAAGAGATACAGCAGAAAAGCTTGTCCCTAAACGACAGAGGAGGGTGGGGGTGGGTGGAGGTAATTGACAGGGAGGGGGAGGGGGAAGACGTACCCTAACTACACCGTGATGGGAGGGAGGCCTGCTGGTGCCTCAATCCTCTACGCTGACGGCTGAGAGGCAGGCTCTCTGGACCAATCACTGTCTTTAACACCCCCCCCCCCCCCACGCATGCTATTTCGCTGGCCCTGTGACGTCAGCACTGCAGTTTTACTACCGTGTGATTCTGGGGCAGTGGACAATACCGCTTATCTGTCCCCTGTTTGGAACAGTGCAGGCAGGCTTGTTCCCCTCCCCCTGGCCCACCCCCCTCCCCCGCAACACGGCAAGATTCATTTCATTAATTGCTACTGACATCCAAACGTTAGCCCACATTTGACTGTTAATACTAACGTGCTGTCGGTACAGCTGTGTCCTTTTAATGACCTCACAGGGAGTGAATGCGTTTGCTCCCCCCCCCCCCCCTCCGGGCATGTTGGAGGGCTGTGTTTACGCCAGCCCCCTGTGGTCCAGCTGACACACAGCTCTGTGTTTCCCTCCTCCTCTGCCCTTTAACCGTCAGCACTGACGTCAGAACGACCCTTTTTTTTTCTGGTCGCTCGCTGCCACCCCCCATCCATCCACCCACCTCGAGCTATTGTGCTATTAAGCTGCTTCTCTGCTAAGAGCTCTATTTTTACCTTCCCCCCCCCTCGTCTCCATCGGTCTTTATTTCCTTTCCTACCATTCACATCTTTACTTGCCCGTCCTATTCTACAGCAAGGCCAGTGACCTTCCTGTGCTTGTATAGAGAATGAAGGTGCACTCATCCATTATGACTCTTAACTTGCTGGGTGTCTTAGCACCGGTCGCTGCAAGAGAGGACGCGATAAGATGCTCAAAAATAGCCAATCAGAGCTCTTCGTCTTTCTCGTGCACCAGAGGATCCTTGGTGTCTCAGCATCATTTCAAGTTCTCATCTGATTGGTCCTCCTCGCTGATTGGTCCTCCTGGCAACAAGACCCCCTGCTGCTTCTTTACTGCCATGTCGGAGGTAGACGTACAGGAGCGCGCGGTGTGGCGGCGGAAACCGGACTCCCTTCCCCGCTCCCACCTGTCCTTTGTTTACGAGGAAGGCTGGAGAGATCAGCTTACCTGCTGGAACCCAGCCTGGACATGGTCCCAGCCGGAACATGATCTCCAACTCGAGTTGTGCTGTTTGAATATGGGCTTCAGTGTGAAACATCAGACCCCCCCTCCCCTCCTAACACAGGACCGGTAAACAATGTTGAGTGGGAAGAGGAGGGGAGGGGAAAGAATCGATGCTATGAATAATTTATCATTGGAAACCACACTGCAACCATTTATTGGCCTTGAAATGGATGTCAGTGAGTAGTTGTTTTCATGGTCCCTGTAGTGACATGCCTTTTTGTAAACAAAGCCAGTGTTTCTTTCCAAATACCCCGTTTTATTGAAACTAACATGCGCACAGATGCGTTTTAACCCAGGACCTTTTCCAAATGATGTCTCGCATCCTTATCACACGTGCTTCGCCTTCAGTTCCCGCTGTGTTCCTCTGCTAACGCATGCATGTATGTGTGTGTGTGTGT
The DNA here is from genome assembly GCA_036571765.1 of Plecoglossus altivelis. Taxonomy (NCBI): domain Eukaryota; kingdom Metazoa; phylum Chordata; class Actinopteri; order Osmeriformes; family Plecoglossidae; genus Plecoglossus; species Plecoglossus altivelis. Next base: position 4,089,869 of record BROE01000019.1, read on the forward strand.
GTGTGTGTGTGTGTGTGCAGGTGCTCTCCGTGTGCGTGGAGGAGGAGAACATCATCCCCTACATCACCAACGTGCTGCAGAACCCAGACCTGGCCCTGCGCATGGCCGTCCGCAACAACCTGGCCGGAGCCGAGGAGCTGTTCGCTCGCAAGTTCAACACCCTCTTCGCCGGCGGCAACTACTCAGAGGCCGCCAAAGTAGCCGCCAACGCACCCAAGGTAACCCTCCTCCTCCTCCTCCTCCCCCTCCTCCCCCCCAAATGCAGACGTCACCTGCCAAACGAACCAAAAGGGTCCGCTCCTCAGAAGAGTCAAGGCTGGAATCGTTTATACCAATTAGAACGGTTGCTGTTTCTGGACCTCTCCTACCCACTTGGGAGAGGCTATTAAGGGAAAGGACCTTTTGTGTTGTGAGCGTTTGTTGTTTTTCTCCTGTGGTTCTTGTTGCCATGTGCAACCACACACACACACACACACCACACCCATGCTGTCCGTCCTCTCCCCCAGGGCATCCTCCGTACCCCTGACACCATCCGGAAGTTCCAGAGCGTTCCGGCCCAGCCGGGCCAGACGTCCCCCCTGCTGCAGTACTTTGGCATCCTGCTGGACCAGGGCCAACTCAACAAGTTTGAGTCCCTGGAGCTGTGCAGGCCTGTCCTGCAGCAAGGCCGCAAGCAGCTGCTGGAGAAGTGGCTCAAAGAGGACAAGGTAGCTACTCCAAGAGAGGGCCCTTCCTCCACACACACACACACACACACACACACTTGTATCCACCCGCTTAATCTACAGGAAGAGGTCTTTCCTGGGTTGTGTGTACGTGTAACATATCTCTCCAGTCATCTGGGCTGCTAAGACTTTTTAAGCTATGATGCAATCTGTTATGGAGTGCATTTCCAGTGTTTATTTCCCATCGTCTAAGTTGGATGGCTGGTTCCCCTAGGAGAGTCTGGAGAGCCCTCTGCTGTTTCAGCCAGCAACATTTGATTTCCTCCCCTGGCGTACTTCTCACTATTCAGCAATCAGCATGCCTAGGAAGTACACAAATGTTGTTGATTCTTTCCCGTGCGCCATGTTGACCCCAGCTTGTGTGTGTGTGTGTGTGTGTGTGTCCAGCTGGAGTGCTCGGAGGAGCTGGGCGACCTGGTGAAGTCTGTGGACCCCACCCTGGCTCTCAGCGTGTACCTGCGGGCCAACGTGCCCAACAAGGTCATCCAGTGCTTTGCCGAGACGGGCCAGTTCCCCAAGATCGTCCTGTACGCCAAGAAGGTGGGTTGGTGTGAGGTGTCAGAACATCCTTCCTGTTACGCCACCAATGGGAGTATGGGGAGGAGGGGGGGGGTGGGGGTTTGAACTACGAGAGGCCTGCTGTGAACGGAGTGGCTTCCATGTGAATATCGTTTGGTATATAGAAGAAACTCTACAAGCATGTGAATGTGAGGGGGTGTTTTTGACCCCTCGCCGGTCCTCCTTGCCTCCTAGGTGGGCTACACCCCAGACTGGATCTTCCTGCTCAGGAATGTGATGCGGATCAGCCCGGAGCAGGGCCTGCAGTTCTCCCAGATGCTGGTCCAGGACGAGGAGCCTCTGGCTGACATCACACAGGTCTGGCTCCTGACAGGATCAGCCCGTCACTGATAGAAACCATGAGGAACCAAACAGTTCAGGCACCTGATTCTCTATGATCTCACAGGCCCACACCTCAACTCACTTGGCTCCCCTCAGGGGAATCCATGTGATTTCAATCGTCAGTCACTTTTTTGTGTGTGTTCCCTCAGATCGTGGACGTGTTCATGGAGTACAACCTGATCCAGCAGTGCACCTCCTTCCTGCTGGATGCCCTGAAGAACAACAGGCCCACTGAGGGGCCCCTGCAGACACGCCTGCTGGAGATGAACCTCATGCACGCCCCCCAGGTACACACACACACACACACACTTTCCCTCTCACTGGCTCTCTCTATCATGCTTTTTGTCTTTCTTTCTCTCTCTCTTTGTCTATCTTTATCATGTTCTTTCTCTCTTTCTCTCCCTTTGTTTTTCTTTCTTTCCTTCTCCCTCTTTCTCTCTCTGTTTCTCACCCCAGTCAGCCGAGGTACAAACTTATTTCGGTCTACAAACCCGACACGACGCCGTGACATGATTGACATCCCGTTCCTCTTGTTCCTCCCCAGGTCGCTGATGCCATCCTGGGCAACCAGATGTTCACCAACTACGACCGCGCCCACATCGCCCAGCTGTGCGAAAAGGCCGGCCTCCTGCAGAGGGCGCTGGAGCACTACACCGACCTGTACGACATCAAGCGCGCTGTGGTGCACACGCACCTGCTCAACCCTGAGGTACTGTAGCTCCTACACACACACCGTTCTCCCAGGCCACTCTGGAACCTTCTCCGAGCACCATCTGACGGTCGTCTCCGCTTTTCTTCCTCTTCCCGTCCTGTCTGTTCCTGTCTTGCCTGTTCCTGTCCTGCCTGCAGTGGCTGGTGAACTACTTTGGCTCCCTGTCAGTGGAGGACTCCCTGGAGTGCCTGAGGGCCATGCTGTCGGCCAACATCAGGCAGAACCTGCAGATCTGCGTCCAGGTGGCCTCCAAGTACCACGAGCAGCTCTCCACACAGTCCCTCACCGAGCTGTTTGAGTCCTTCAAGAGCTTCGAGGGTGAGACCTCGTCATCGCCTGTCCTCAGATGACGCAACACGCGCGCACACACACACGCACACACACCAGACACGCATGTGTCTGCGTCTAGGCCACAGAGCTGGCTGGCAGCCCTCCTGTTCTGTTGGTGCCCCTGCAATCCCCCATCTCTCTCTCTCTCACCCTCTCCAACCATGAACCCGGTGGAGGTGCCACGCTCCATCTAGCTGAACTCCACCAATCATTCAGACTCATTAGTGCCCTTTCTGCGTGTCCCTCTCCTGGCCAGAAGTCATCAAACTGCAATTAGCTAAGTAGGCCAGAGGCAGGGCGATCAATACAGGCTGGAGGGAACATCCTGCAGGGTCAGCCTCTCTCAGGCGCCCGTGCGGAGGGTCACCACGGAGCACCGCTGCCCAGTCAGCTAGTAGCAGGGAGAGGCACAACTGCAGTCAGCTCAGATCCGTCTCTGTGATTCATTCCAGTGTAGCACGGCAGACATGGGTGTGTTTATGATATCGACATGTGGGAATCTGATGTTGCCATTTGAAATGAAGCAGCCATCACTGACTGGCTGGTGAGACAGTGACGGTCAATTACTTGTCTTTGTTATCGATTGCCCTGACTGGAGGCTCGGTGAAAGCTTTGTGTGTGTAACCCTGTGTGTGTGTGTGCGGGTGTGTGTGTGCGCGTGTGCGTGCTCCAGGTCTGTTCTACTTCCTGGGCTCCATCGTGAACTTCAGCCAGGACCCGGAGGTCCACTTCAAGTACATCCAGGCAGCCTGCAAGACAGGCCAGATCAAGGAGGTGGAGAGGATCTGCCGCGAGAGCAACTGCTACGACCCTGAGCGGGTTAAGAACTTCCTCAAGGTAGGCAGGCCGGACCGCACACAAGGCAAAGGAACGTCCAAACACCTGCTCTCTTGTTCTCCTCTCTTTCTCTCTTTACTTCGCTTCTCTATCAGTCTAAAATGTATCCGTTTCATTTTCTGCAATCAATCACGATTACGATTTGTTGACCCTGGAACAGCAAGCACTTTTGATATGACTTTTGATTTGTTTGGTTTTCCTGTTACACTCCCTTTTAAGAGTGCATGTTCCATAGTAGAACTATTCAACTGCATGGTTTGACACAGAATCTTGAATTGAAATGACATTCTAAAGTTCCAGACTGAGTAACGCTGTCCATTTCAAGCATTTCCCATCTTGCTGTCGTTTGCCTCCATTGGAGAGATGTGTTCCTGATGGCAGTTATTCTATATCTTTTGTGCTTTTCCCTGTTGTCTTTGGAATGGCAGGACATGTATCAGGTAATCTATCATCCCCCAAGTACAGGACCCCCCCACCCCCTTTCTTTTATTTCCTCCCACCCCCATAGATACAGGATTAACCCTGGGATTTGTATGAGCAGGGCCAGAAATACCCCCCCCATACCATACACCTGCCAGGTGCACCAAACCTGTTAGCAACATCCTCCTGCCATTGTCTTCCCTAGCACAGTCAGGCAAGGGTTTGATCACTAGCACATCTTGACTCAATCATAGCCATTGGCTGTAAATTTCCTGTCATGGGGCAGGTTGGCCAGGCCCAGGGCTACATGCCCCCTATTCCAGCGGTATGTAGCCCAATGCCAGGACTTGCTCCCAGGGGCTCCTGGCATGCCCACCTCCCTGTAGCTGCAGCAGCTGTAAGGCCAGCCCCTGCCCCCCAGCCCCTCCAGGGCCTGGAGGCTAGCTACACAATCCCAGAGGGTTGATCCTGTAGGAGTGTTGGTGGCAGTGTCCCAGTGGCAGCAGTGAGTCCCAGCCCAGCCCCAAGGCGGCAGCAGCAGCAGAGCCTGCAGGCGTGTGGAAGAGGTGGCCCAAGCGCTGCTCTGAGCCCCAGTGGGTGTCCCTCCAGGATGGCCTGGCAGTACCTCAGTAGAGCCTGCAGGGGGAGCCGTCTGTTCGCGTGAGCGAGGGCCGGTGGCGCTCCGTCAACTCAGAATGGGTTTTTATTGTGGTTTCTCTCGTTTTTCTTTTCCTCTTATTTTTTCAATCTCTCTCTTTCTCCACTGTAGTAAACAAACTGTTTTGCAGTACTCAACCATCCTCTAACCTGGTCAGATGTGACGCCTTCCATTTGTCGTAGTTGAGAAACAGTTTGTTTTTCGTCTTGTCGTTTTTCCTCGATATCGTGCCATTACGAATCACTTGAGCAGGACTGAGACAACTGGAAAATGATATCCCTATTTCATTTTCAGTGATTCTGACATTTTCTTTTTGTCGTTGTATACAAGTAAATCACGGATGGGCCAACAAGATTGCAGTCAAACCTCTAGCATTCCCAAAACGAGCCCAACGAGTCTTTCTCATTGGTGCAAAATAGGACTTAGGAAATAGGAAAAATAAATATATATCTCCTTTCAGAAGGAAAGGCTTGTGATTGGCCACAGCCCATAGCAGGTTTGGCTGTGACCCTTGCTGAGCTGTGCTCAGGCCCTATGGGCTAGTGTTGGTAGTGCTGACTGGCTCCTCCCCTGCTCCCTGTGATGAACAGGAGGCCAAGCTGACGGACCAGCTGCCCCTCATCATCGTCTGCGACCGCTTCGACTTCGTCCACGACCTGGTCCTCTACCTGTACCGCAACAACCTCCAGAAGTACATCGAGATCTACGTGCAGAAAGTAAGTCCCACACACATGCACACACACACACACATGCATGCACACACACACACACCTGGAGGAAGCATGAACTGGGAGATTGAAGTGATGCACAGTGTGAGCAGGAGATAAGTGTGTGTGTGTGTGTGTGTGTTAGGTGAACCCCAGCCGTCTGCCGGTGGTGATCGGAGGTCTCCTGGATGTGGACTGCTCTGAGGACGTCATCAAGAGTCTGATCCTGGTTGTCAGGGGGCAGTTCTCCACAGACGAGCTGGTGGCAGAGGTGGAGAAGAGAAACAGGTGCGTTTGTACAGCATGCTGCTCCATCACATCCAGAAACATCCTCCCTCCTTAGGAAGGAGTGCCAAAATCTGGGATGGCCTCTCAAATGGCCTCTCTTCATCCCTTCTGCTCCTCATCCTCCTCTTCCTCCCTCCTCCTCCTCTGTCAGACTGAAGCTGCTCCTGCCCTGGCTGGAGGCTCGTATCCACGAGGGCTGCGAGGAGCCGGCGACCCACAATGCCCTGGCCAAGATCTACATCGACAGCAACAACAACCCGGAGCGCTTCTTGCGCGAGAACCCCTTCTACGACAGCCGCGTGGTGGGCAAGTACTGCGAGAAGAGAGACCCCCACCTGGCCTGCGTGGCCTACGAGAGGGGCCAGTGCGACCAGGAGCTCATCAACGTTAGTCTTCGCCCGTTCCATCCCGTCATTTACCGATTTCTTTTATCGACGCGTTGCTCGTCGCCTCCGCAGGCCACCTTTTGATGCGTGACGCTGCTTTGCTTTGCAGGTGTGCAACGAGAACTCCCTCTTCAAGAGTCTGTCTCGCTACCTGGTGCGCCGCAGGGACCCTGAGCTGTGGGCCAGCGTACTGCTGGAGAGCAACCCTTTCAGAAGGCCCCTCATCGACCAGGTGGGCTCCCACACCAGCCCCTTCCAGAAGAAAGACACTAAAAACCCAATTTGAACTGAAACATAGTCAGCCCATCCTAAAGAAGTAGGGGGAGGGGGATGGGATCAAGAACATGGGGAGAGAACGAGAGAGAAGGCCTGTGATGTTGGTCCTTGTCCCCAACCGCCGCTGTTCCTTCTGTTTGGCAGGTGGTCCAGACGGCTCTCTCTGAGACCCAGGACCCAGAGGAGGTGTCGGTCACCGTCAAGGCCTTCATGACCGCTGACCTGCCCAACGAGCTCATCGAGCTGCTGGAGAAGATCGTCCTGGACAACTCTGTCTTCAGCGAACACAGGTGAAACAGGCTGAAACCTGCACGGGTTCATGGTTTAGAAACAGGTTCAAGTTAAAGGCCTCTCCGTTTCTCTCTCGTCTTCCTTGCCCTCTCTCGCACCCCATAAGAGGAGGAGACGAGATGTTTTCTCAACATGCCTTGTTCTCGCTTCCACAGAAACCTCCAGAACCTGCTGATCCTGACGGCCATCAAGGCTGACCGCACGCGTGTGATGGAGTACATCAACCGCCTGGACAACTACGACGCCCCGGACATCGCCAACATCGCCATCAGCAACGAGCTCTTCGAGGAGGCCTTCGCCATCTTCAAGAAGTTCGACGTCAACACCTCTGCAGTGCAGGTGAGAAAACACACACATTCATGCTTGCCCCTGTACCAGACCCCTGTACCAGACCCCTGTACCAGACCCCTGTACCAGACCCCTGTACCAGACCCCTGTACCAGACCCCTGTACCCTACCCCTGTACCATACCCCTATACTATACCCCTGTACCAGACCCCTATACTATACCCCTACACACCATGTGCATATTGCGCATCCTCTCCAGTATTGACCTTTTTTCTGTGTTTGTGGCTCAGGTGCTGATCGAGCACATTGGGAACCTGGACCGGGCCTACGAGTTTGCTGAGCGCTGCAACGAGCCGGCGGTGTGGAGCCAGCTGGCCAAGGCCCAGCTGCAGAAGGGCCTGGTGAAGGAGGCCATCGACTCCTACATCAAGGCTGACGACCCCTCTGCCTACATGGAGGTGGTGCAGGCAGCCGACCAGAGCGGTAAGGATCATGGACATGGTTGATTTACATGGGATCTTCCGGTGTGTTCATGGCTCCCCCAAAGTGTCTTAAACAACTGTCTGTGACTTTGTCTTTGTTTTCCTTGAGGGTTTAGATTGGTTTTGATGTAGGTTGGTTTGATGTTGGTTTTGATGTGGGCGGATCTCTGTGACAATACTGATGAAAAGGACTTTGCGTATGAGATTTGATTCGGTTCCAAATGTTCTCCAAGATCACACAAGGAGTCCCGAGCTGTGTGGGTGACCGGTGCTGTGGCTGGTGGTGGTGTGTTACAGGGAACTGGGAGGACCTGGTCAAGTTCTTGCAGATGGCTCGTAAGAAGGCGAGGGAATCCTACGTGGAGACGGAGCTCATCTTCGCCCTGGCCAAGACCAACCGCCTGGCTGAGCTGGAGGAGTTCATCAACGGCCCCAACAATGCCCACATCCAGCAGGTACACACACACATACACACAGCCACCCACCATCACCTGCTCCGTGGCGTTCAGGAAACTTGGAAGTAACATTTAAAAATACATATATTTTTGTCTTGTCTTCCATCCAGGTCGGTGACCGTTGCTACGACGAGAAGATGTACGACGCCGCCAAGTTACTGTACAACAACGTGTCCAACTTTGGTCGTCTGGCCTCCACCCTGGTGCACCTGGGGGAGTACCAGGCTGCTGTGGATGGGGCCCGCAAGGCCAACAGCACCCGCACCTGGAAGGAGGTGTGCTTCGCCTGCGTGGACGGAACCGAGTTCCGGCTGGCCCAGATGTGCGGCCTCCACATCGTGGTCCACGCAGACGAGCTGGAGGAGCTCATCAACTACTATCAGGCAAGAGAGAGCTTTCTAGGTCTTGATCACACACACACACACGCACACACAGAGGCTTGAACAATCCAACGCATTTGTCCCAGATACATTTTTTATTTTGTTATTTATCCTTTGATTGGAGCATTTTGCCCAGTTGAATTTAAAATGCGATCCTTTCTTGTGTTCTAACTGGCTAAGCAGTACTGCTCTCTAAAGTGCATGTACTGACCGCTCCCCACCTCCTCTGCCCCCATCAGGACCGCGGTTACTTTGAGGAGCTGATCACCATGCTGGAGGCGGCCCTGGGGCTGGAGCGCGCTCACATGGGCATGTTCACCGAGCTGGCCATCCTCTACTCCAAGTTCAAGCCCCAGAAGATGAGGGAGCACCTGGAGCTCTTCTGGTCCAGGGTCAACATCCCCAAGGTAGGACCTGAGCCCTAAGCGACCTACCTGGCCTGGACACGAGGCCTGCTGTTGACTCAGCCCCTCAACAGATGCCTATGAGAGAAGCTGATGGGAATTGTTTTTTTTAAACCAATCAGGTGTTGAGGGCAGCCGAGCAGGCCCACCTGTGGGCGGAGCTGGTCTTCCTGTACGACAAGTACGAGGAGTTCGACAACGCCATCATTACCATGATGAACCACCCCACAGACGCCTGGAAAGAGGGCCAGTTCAAAGACATCATCACCAAGGTAACGGCCGCGCCCTCATGTCGGAGGCAGTTCTCCATGGCCGCAAATGTTTCCCTGTTGAGGGCCGTGCACATAACCCCCCCTCTCTCTGTCTGTCTGTCTCTCTCTCACCTTGTGCAGGTGGCCAATGTGGAACTTTACTACAAAGCTGTCCAGTTTTACCTGGAGTTCAAGCCCTTGTTACTGAACGATCTGCTCATCGTACTGTCACCCAGACTCGACCACTCCCGTGCCGTCAACTACTTCACCAAGGTCAGCCCCTCCCTCTCTTCCCCCTTTCCCTGCCCCCCTCTTCCATGTCCAATGTGTGGCCTCAGTGTCGAGGGACTGTACGGATCGGTAGTTCCCATATTTGAGTGTGAGATCTTGTCTTGTTCCCCCAGGTGAAGCAGTTACCTCTGGTCAAGCCCTACCTGCGGTCAGTACAGAACCACAACAACAAGTCTGTCAATGAAGCACTTAACAACCTCTTCATCACAGAGGAAGACTACCAGGTGAGACCCTCCCCCCTATCGAACCTACTGAAGGCACAGCAGGTTAGATGTGTCGGAGCGACAGCAGCTTTACCGCACGAAAGCGTTCCGCTTTTCACTTCCCTCGCCTTGTTTGCCCGTAGGCTGTGAGGACATCGATAGACGCCTACGATAACTTCGACAACATCTCCCTGGCCCAGCGTCTGGAGAAGCACGAGCTGATCGAGTTCAGGAGAATCGCCGCCTACCTCTTCAAGGGCAACAACCGCTGGAAACAGAGCGTGGAGCTGTGCAAGAAGGACAAACTGTACAAGGTAGGAAGCCCAGCCAAGCGCATGTCCTGACGAGCAGCGACCACTAGATGGCCCCGTTTGCGAGGGACAAGAAGCCCTCCTCCATGTAGGTCGCCGTCGGTCCCACAGTCAGTCACCAGTCTGAGAAACCGCTCGAACGCCCTCACCCTCCTCTCCTCCCTTCCCAGGATGCCATGCAGTACGCGTCCGAGTCCAAGGACGTGGAGCTGGCCGAGGAGCTGCTGGCCTGGTTCCTGCAGGACGACAAGAAGGAGTGCTTCGCCGCCTGCCTGTTCAGCTGCTACGACCTGCTGCGGCCCGACGTGGTGCTGGAGACGGCCTGGAGGCACAACCTGATGGACTTCTCCATGCCCTACTTCATCCAGGTCATGAGGGAGTACCTGTCCAAGGTGGGTCCCTGGGCAGGCACCGCAGGCACACCTGCCACCTGCGCCCAGACGTTGACCAGATGAATCAGCAACGTTCTAGTCGATGATCGTGCACATATTCCTTTTTTTTTTCCTTTGTTTTTTTCCTGTTGTACTTGGAGTATTTCGTATTGGTTGGTTGCTTTCCTCTTTCAGTTTGCTCTTTTTTCCCCATGTTTGAGATGGTAACATTATGGGATTGCTCTCGGAGGAGCGTTCAGCCCATCACATTTTGGTGCTGGAATGAAACTTTATTAAGTGGTGTCTCATCTACGTTAGTGGTGTCCTCTGCAGACCAGAGGGCCAGTCTCCCCCCCCCTTTAGTTTTCTCCCACTAGAATCCAATGACTTTTCTAGTGCCAAGTAAGTGGAGCTCGTCATTGGATGCGGTGTGTGCATGCTGGTCTACCCTGAGCATCACTGCATGAGTCTGCATGCTTGTGCAGCACACCTGAACGCAAGCGGCTCTCACACCAGCCTCTCAGCTGTCACCACATCTCTGGGCAGCCAATAGCATGAGCCTAGCTGATACAGTGCATAGGAAAGTAGGTTTGGCCAGAATTGGAGGTGAACCAATCAGAACACTTCTTTTGATTTTGGTCAGGAGTAAGTCACAGTCTGTCAGGTGTTTGTTATTGTTTTCTTTTGATGCTGTAGATGGGTTGTAGGCCGCTCGCTCTTTGTGTACTGATTAGACTGCTTTCTGTCTCTGTGAAAATGCCGTTTGATTTTCCTTTCTAAGCCCCGCTTGTGTTGAATTTCCTTCCAGGTTGATGCAATTAAGGAAAAGGTGAAACTCGATTCCTCTCTTCCATCTCTCTCTTACTCTCTTAAATTGGTGTTCGTGCAGCTTGGAGGATTGCAACCTCAAGAATCTGCATGACCGTTTTGGATTTAATTCCCCCCTCCCCTCCCTTCCCCCCTCCCTCTCCCCCTCCCTCCCCCCATGTCTCCCTGCTTTCATGAAAGCAAGCACGCCAGTACGCGCGCTCACTCACATGCGCACATACTCGCAAATGCGCGCGTGCATACAAGCGCGCCCACGTGTAGTTATTACAGATTAATTTCCTCATGGGGAGCAATATAAAGTTCTTATCCCTCCTCACATATGTACATATTGAGCTTTCTAATCAACCCAGGCTGACCAAGGAGAGTACGTCAGTAGATTATAACTAATAACAGGTAGTCTGAGACTCAAGCCAACCATGCCAGTCTGCCATTGGCTCTCAGTCCTGACCTCTGACCCTTTAGGGAGGTGCCCGTTATGGTGACTGCAATTTGAGGTTTACCTCATATATTTATTCTGATCGACACTTCAGCCTCATTTCAGGACAGAAAACCAGCGGTGGATGGCATCTTAACCACGGTTCTAAAACGGGTCTGGCCAGAAGAGCATGCTGCGGTTGGGACCTTACGAAAGAGAATGCACTTTCCGGAGGAACCGGAGCTGGAGTCTGGCGAACGGCAGACCGAACCGTGTCCGCCGTCATGCGTCGTTAACGCCAAAAGTTGGGGTCGACGTGGAAAGTGTTGTCAGCTCCGAGGCCTTCGCTGCAGAGTGCATTCTCCTCCCAGATTGTCACTGTTAAGGAGAAGGAACGGAGACGTACTGTTCGTAGGTGCAGCTCAGGGTTCCAGCACGTGACTCCAGATCGAGGGAGGTCGTCTGTTTGACATTAACTGCACTTTGAAGCTTTCCCTGGTTTCCTCCACGCATGTGAGCAGTGTCGTGGCAGCTGTGTGAGGGAGGTCTGTGCTGGTGTGGAGTGTGTTAGCCAGCGAGTTGCTCTCCTGGCTCTGGGCCTTTCTCACACGCACCTGCTGGAACCAACTGGGTGACGCCGACCTCGGCATGGTGCTCCTTTTCCCAGGAAAACTCAGCTCATTGGGAGTTGTAGTTTTATTTGAGTTGATCTAATCTCTAAACTACTTTTAACGAAAGGTATGAAGGGAACTGAACCCACTTCGATCGAACGAGTTCGTGAACGCGGCATAACTGCTACAAATACCCCAGACATTTTCTCGACAGTCTTCCTACATGCTTCCTACATAGTGCTGCTTTTTCCTGCCTGTGAAGGAATATTTGGTAACAACTCGTGGACATCAGCTCTTCCCTGCACTGTTCACCAGGCTTGGGACGGCTGCAGAAACACTGCTGTAGTTCAAGAAACTGCAAACCAACCACCTGATGGGTCTGGTTCTCTGCATACAGGGTCTGGCAGTCCTGGAAACACTCAGTGTGGTTAGGACTGCTGGCCGAACGGAGGGACCACTGTTCCATCTAGTGTATTTGTAGTCGTCTGTTCTGTGCTTGTGCTTGACTGGTATGTGACCATGGCTCAGTTCACTGGCCTTGCTGGGGGGGTTCTACGTTTGCACACTATCTACACCCCTCCCCCTGGAATGGTCCCTGTCATCAATCACTTCAGTTTATTAATTGAACTACTAAATTCAATGTTTAAACCTTCTCCAGCGCCTTGACAACCAACAGCAACTTAACCTTGGCGCAATGACGTGACCCGTGCCTCTCTGCCACAGGTGGACAAGCTAGAAACCTCCGAGTCTCTAAGGAAAGAGGAGGAGCAGGCAACAGAGACGCAGCCTATCGTCTACGGTAAGACTTGAGGGGTCGTCGAGGTAACCGACGTCAAAGATGAAAGGCGCTCTATGTCCTGTGTCCTCAGGTCTTATGGAGTTTTGTGTTTGGAAAAATGCTGGCGTCTGCGGAAGGAACGTCCATGTGTAACGAGTGTGTGTGTGTGTGCGTGTTGCAGGCACTCCCCAGCTGATGCTAACAGCAGGACCCAGCGTGGCAGTGCCGCCCCCCCAGGCCGCCTACGGCTACGGCTACTCGGCACCCGCGGCGTACGGCCAGCCGCCTCAAGCCCAGCCAGGCTTCGGCTACGGCATGTAAGGCCCGGGTCAAGCTGCCTCTCCGGAACCATCCATCCATCTGCTCCTCAGTCCTTCACCAGCCCATTACTATCTTCTACTCACCGCAGGGGATACCCACAAGCAGTTCTTTTCATTTCTTTTTTTAATTTTATTATCTGTTGTTTTTTTTTGTTTTGTCTTTTTCTTTCAAACTGTCATGAAGGACTCCATTTTATTTCTATTGTCAATGGAAGAAAAAAAAAAGATTGGATCACACGTTGTTTTTTCACATTCCATATTTACTAGAATTAATTTGTCTATTTTATTTTTGAATGGGGAATGGTTTGTGTACAATGAAGGGGCTTGTGGAAAGAGGAAGTCCTCTTCTTAATTAAAAAGGTCTGTTGTGAAGCATCTGATTTGCACTCTGTAGTGAGAAGAAACTCATGTAGAATCTCTTCATTTTGATGTGTGTGAGCAGCTTATTCTGTCCGTCTGTAAAATGCATTTAATTATTGTATATTCAGAAACAAGAAAAAAAAAGATTACAAAAAAAGCTACAATGTTCTTCTATATTTGAACATGAGACTGCCGCTTCCATGACCACAAACTAGAAACACTACGTGACACCAGTGCTGTCCCTACACTCGGGGAGGGAGGGGTTTCAGGGGGGGGGGGGAGGGAGCGGGCCTGTGTAGCTCTTGAGGAAACGAGAGATTATTTTAAATGCATACAGAAACGGAGTTTTATTATCCTTTCCAAATCACGCCTATGCAGGTGGACCAGTGGGACCGTGTTGAGGAGCAGGTGTCTTTTCCCAGTCTCAGCGTGTAACAGATGACCTTCCTGTCTGTACTTCCTGCTTGTGTGGGAACCATTCCATTTGAGGAGGAATGTCTAAAGAAACCTTCTTCGGACCTGTGTGTATTTTACTAACCTGCCCTCCCTCCCCCTTTTTGTTTGTGCTAAGGTTTGTGTTATGCTGGATATCGTGGTGTTCTAGGTCACTGTTCTTGAGTGTACAGAAGAGAGATTCTAAAACCTAACAGCCTTGATGTCCTGGCAGGTTTTTGGGTTCCTTTTCAGTTGGCCCCCTCTGAATCTCAGAGGGAACATCGCAGGACTGTGGGGAATTGGATGTTTTTATCAAAAGGCTTGCGCGTATACAAGAAATCAATCATTAACTCCCTCTACCTTATACTCTTAAACAAAAATGACTTTAGATTAAGCGTGCACTTAAAATAGTTGATTGTGCATAATCTGGATCATGAACGAAACGGCGGTTTTCTTTTCCACATAAAATAAAGGCTTCTTGTTTGTCAAGAAAAGTGGGGTCTTGTCAGCATTCTTTATACATTTTTTAGATGTATTGACAATTACATTGTATTCATTGAGTCACATTTCTGGATGTTAAGGACCTTGCCTGATAAATTTAGCACCCGTGTCATCCGAACGTCATGTCACCCACTGTCAGCATATCTAAGAGCGAGCACAACAGCAACTGCGCCGGAATCGGCCTATAAGGACTCTGGTATTGATTTGAACAGACAACGTAACAAAAATGAAGCCTTCAAAGACACCTATGATTTCATAATCTGGTTAAGGAGGCAGTCCCAGTATTACTTTAACTATTTCCCCCCCAGACAATGATGTATTACTGTTATATTGTTCAATACAGCTTCAAATGGCCGGTGACTTTGTCCACAAGATCCGCTGGGCCCGGACCAATGCCGAGCACAGTGCGGGACCCTGGTGCGATCTGCGTCCTGCCTGCGTCTTGGATCAGGCTGACGGGCAGCCCAACCTCTTTAGCATGGGTCAGCAGCTCTAACAAACTGTCCTCGTCGTTAGTCTTCACCACCACCTTGGGCTGGCCACAATATTCCCACTGTTTCAAGAGTTCCGGGTTTCTTCGTTGCACTTGCTTGTAGGCTGACACAGCCGCGTGCGAGCACTGAGCTGCAACTTTCCCCTTTCCCATCTTCAGGTCGGATCGAACCACAAGAATCATTTTGAATTCGCCGCTTTCTCCCATGACACTTGTTTCATTTCCAGTGCCGTTTCCGACAGCTGGGATGACAGACCTGGAAGAGTTGCCGAAGCGAGCCCGAAAGTGCCATCCAAGACAAAGTCCGCAGCCCACTCCAGCCAATATACCCACAGCTATCTGACCGTAGAGCGAATCCATATCAACGTGTTCAAGCTGTGAATTAATTAGAAGTCAAAGTAGTCACAGTACATCCAGGGTTAAACACACACAGTGAAAACCTAGCTTAAACTTTGTAGCTAGTAGTACATCCTCATTTGTGCCTGTACCTTTTAACTTGCCAGCTTGGTCGGGTTCATACAACAATTGAGCGAGTCTTTAATCTTGATACTGAAAAACGAGTCTTCACTTATTCTCAGTGCCTATTTTACGAAGTAGCCTAGGTCCCTGAAAATATAAATATAAAACTTTAGTTCTTCTAGTCGCGTTAAAAACAAAATCCTGATTTAAGCCTACCTTTCCGCTAGATAAACGTGTTGCTAATGCTACTGCTTCCTTCGACCCAGTTCCTCGTCTCTTCTTGATGACGTGCAGGTGAGCGCATTTCAGTAAATTAAGGTACGGCAGCGCAACCTGTATGCAAACGAAAAGAGAACTGTTTCAAATAAGGTAATGCCAATTGATGATATGCTCATATTGGCCCACATATTAATAAACATATTAGTGATCATTAAATATGGTCAATGGATGCGTCTGGGCTAGTTGGATGCGGAGTTGCAAAGTTGAAAACGTCTATATGTTGTTGCCAACGTACAATTTAAACCGCAGCCTACATGCGAGAATCAATTTAATTATTTTCTGTATTGTATACGATTCAAAATATGTATGGTACAATTATATAAATATGTGTGTAGCAGCCTATGCGTGCCGAAGCAGTTCTAAAATCAGCCGGTGTTGGTTCAGGCGCTCGCTACCTTTGGAACGACTTAATTAAATCGAGGCTCCTCCGCAGGATGCATCCCTCCATAGAATCCTATATCCAGTCCAAGTTATAACCATCTTTATTGCACTATCTGCGTGCGTGGTGCGCGTTCTGCGCGCTAGCGGAAGTAGGCTAAATAACATCCCAGACTGTCCATGAGACTGGCAAAAACGCACGTCTGATTGCTGTACTACAGGCTGCGGCGTTTGACAGCTCGGGTTGGAAGAAGGTAAGGGTGATACCGATGACTACTAATCTGTTGAATGTCATGTTCCAGATACAAGAAGAGGTGTTTAAGGAGAGAGGACGAATCCACCTGACATTGACTGATCTACGGCTTGTCTCGTATAGTGCCAAGCTGATGCACCAGGCTTGTTACTGGGGTTTAAACCTGCACTAACAGTCTCCTCCACTTGGCTCCGCCGGAGACAATGGTAGTTCCACACATGAGACTGTTCGGTAGGTACAAACATCCACATTTATCTGCTGTATTCATTGCGGCAGATATGAAATGTAGTCTAGAACAGCATAATACTAGAAACATGCCTGTAATGTATTCAATCTGTATCTGAATACATGTTTTATTAGCAGAGCCTATTGGCGTAGTCAATTTGCTTATTGATGTTTAATTCCACTCGTCAGTAAAATATAAATGTGTTTTTGTATATGATGACAGATCACAGTACTGAAGAGCTGTGCTTTGTGTCATTTAGGCTGCAGTTGAAATCAACCCCATTCAGACACAGAAGTTAACTTTTGCACCAAGAAACATACATTTAAACCGGGAGCATTTTAAATGAGGGACTTTGCTAATTAGGCCAGGCTGACCTCTTGTTACTTCCCGAGAAATCTCTCCGGCCGGGGTGTGTTTTTGAGACTGGGGTTTTTGCACCAAAGCCAGTCACTTTTTAGTTGAACTCTACTGAGAGAACAGATCTCATAGATGTGCGCTCCAGGAAAACGATCCGATTTTATTTTTAGTGTTCTAATTAGTCTTGGTCTCGGAGGATCTTTGTAGGCAGATGATGAAACGTCCCCCTCATGCATCCTTATGCCATCCCCTCCCCCGACAACTCACTGCTTTATCCCTCGCTGGCCCCCACCACACCCCGAATAAGTCATGATGTAGTTAATGGATTCTATTGCCCTACATCACCAGCGGAGCTGAAACGGTGGCATAGGGAGCATAGTTCTTGTGGATTTGAGACATATCTCAGTGAGGTGAGTAGCCTTCTCTCTTTCAAACACCATTAGGTTCTGATTTGTTGGTTATTTGGCCTCTGTTGGTCTATTGGTTCAACCATTTCCTAATGTACACTTGTTAAAAGTTCTGGATTGTTCTATGGTACAGGGATTGTAAAGATGACGTCCTCCTGTATAACGTTTTGCATTGGTGTGAGCACTGCTTGGTTACTCAACAGGTCCCGCGCAGGCAGTTGTTTTTGAGGAAGCTATTGCGCAATCAAATCCGTGGCAGTCAATGTGCGCTGCTGAATAGAAAGCGCGTTGTTCTGTCGTCTTCTGTAGTCTTTCAAAACGGATACGTTTAGTTGCCTAGGGAACCATATGAACTTGTCAATAAAGTACATTTCCCATGTTACCCGCAGTTAGGCTACATGTTATGCGGAAGTACAGATTTAGGTCAATTACTTTTATTTCGAGTGACTCACCCCTGTAAAAATGGTAGTTTGTATAACTACATACGTAATGTAACCATGGTAAGACTGCAATTAACGCGAGGTCTTTTATATAATGTGAATTCTTAGGGGATAGTGCAATAGTTTCCCAATTGTTTCAACCACTTTATATTTTGTTATGCTTATAAATTAAGATTCAAGGTTGCAGGTTCATGTAGTGCAGAATATATTTGCGGCTCCCTGGCGGTCTGTTTAGTTTCATAATCCACATATATTGTATGCTCTTATGCAACAACCTATCTAAGAATTATAGTGGGAGTATACTCATGCATCCTTTTGCAACCCAACTGAAGCATGTAAGGGCTCGTCCAGTTGGTTGTAAACTTTCCTCCACGGCGAGGCTCAGGATGGATCTGAACACGTGATCCAACGTTGGAGAGAAGGACATGCCCCATCTCTGCTGGGCCCCAACATATGTCCACAAAATTCCTTAAGGTTCTAAAGAGCCTTCATGGGCCCTTTGTAAAGTCAACACTGTTGACTGCTGTCTGTCAGCACAGCCAATGTGGACGTTAGGAAACTGAAGCCAGAGGCTACCCTAGAGAAGGGGGGCCTGGGGGAGGTGGGGGGGGGGGTGGTGGGGGGAGCTGGCTGGACAGATTAGCCTGTGTGGGACTCGGACACTTCCACCAGATGGTAAACCGCGTGCCTGTGTGTCAGCCCCATCACCTGGCTTACAGACAGACTCCTGAGCGTGCTGTAGGTGTACCTTGTTACAATCTAACCTCCCGACTCCCACCATCTGTCTCTGTGCTGGACCGTTCCAGACGCAAGGATACATCTGTGCTTGACGGATCGTGTTCGCTAACGTGTCTGGGATGCGATACAGGACTTCCTAACTTCTTCCGAATGAGTGCAACCAGGCTTTTAGAATATTCAATGTCGCTACAAAGGGCTGCACTGTTCAGGGAATGGGACATCGGTGGGGTTAATTAGCCTTTTCTCAGCTTTGCATGTTCTAGAATGTTTCCCTTTTCAAACACACCTGATTTAAATAAGGGGGGGGGGTCATTATTAAGCTCCGCAGAATCCTGGTAACCACCACTCACTTGAACCGGGTGTGTTGGAGCAGGGAAACATCTGAAACTTGCAGGGCAGGGGGCCCCAAAGACCAGGACTGAGAAAAGGGACAAGGTGACATTGCACCGCGTTTGGACTTGATGTACTTTTCCCCCAGTTGACCCCCAAGGCATAGATACATTAATGAGGCTACTATTGGCTGCGAGGGCTAACAACACAGTCTAAGTTACGTGTCCAGTGCAGAGAAGGCTGGGGAGTTGGCAGGGCAAATTGTTGTGAGTATCATTAGGTCACGCATTGGCCTGATTGGGTTACCAGTAATCTGCAGGACACAGCATATTAACTCTGTGATCGCTCTGGTTCCCTGGTCAGTGGCTGTATATTTATAAGTGTGTGTGTGTGTGTGTGTGAGAGAGAGAGATAGAGAGAGAGAGAAAGATAGCGTGGGATAGATTATAGAAACGTGTCTTATCTCCGTTAAGCCTGTCTGTTCTGGTGGTTTCAGCAGGCCCTTGGTCCTTCCGTTACCCCGTGAGATGGCAGAGAGCCGGCCAGATTGTCAGCTTTCTCAGCAGCGTGGCGGGGCCAAGGAGCAGCCCAACGGCCAGTCTACGGGTGAGCTGCTCTGCGTCTGTCGCCGAAAGAACATTTGAGTTTGTGCTCTATCACGGCGCTTTATAATTGGACTAGTAACCACCAAAAAAACACATGATGTTCTAGGCTACTGTTTAAAATGTATGCGAGCAAGTGGAAATGAGGAAACGTAAAAACGTGTTTGTGTGGACAGACGTGTCGCTCAGTGAGAGGAAGCAGAGGGATCGGGAGGAGAGACTGTCGCTGGTGTTGTGGAAGAGGCCGCTAATCACGCTCCGCTACTTCCTGTTGGAGCTGCTAATCACCCTGAAAGAGTGGGCGTGCAGGTGAGACGAGACGGCATCCATTTTGTTATCGTGGAGGAAATGATCAAACTTGCTTTGCTGTCTTTTTTTTCATGTTCAAATATAGGACACGGCAAAGACAGCTCTTAATCTGTCGTGTTCTCGTCACCCGTGTTCTCAGCTAACTCCTTTCAACGTACGTGGTTTCTTATCTTGTAAAGAAACGGTATTTGTTTTCCACGGACGAACTTGCACTTTATGTCTGGGAATCAAGGTAATACACACACACACACACACATACACACACACACACACACACAGGCACACGCACATAGACCCAGAGTGAGACATGAAAGAGACCTTGAGACTGCTGTAATTTGTCAGGCTCTCCTGACTCCCTCGGCATGCTAGAGTCTGGAGCAACAAAGACACGATAGGAGGGTATTACTTGTTATCACTGACTTCCATTAACGACAGCCTTCATGATGCAGTTATTCCCTCGGACTAAAAGGAGATTGCGCGAGTGAGTCTGCAGTATAACCCTCTCACACGCACTAAGAAAGCAGGCCCTGGGACGAAGCAAAAGGGTTTCTGAAATGACGATCTCTGTTAACCCATGGAGGTCCTTCTCCCTGCCTGGCACCTCCTGTGTTTACCTAGAAGTGTGTACTGATGTCAAAAAGCCCCCTGCAGAAGAAGGCCAGCATGTGCTCTCTTCGAACTGCTTGTGGTTTGCTGTGTGAGGACAAGATGTTTATTTTCCTCCAACTACAAGAGGATGTGGGGAACCACTAACGCCACGAGCCGTGTGCTCATAGGACGCCGTTCTGAACACATGTTGTTTTGACTTCAGACTGTAGACCTTCTCTCAGAGGTGATTAGACATGAACAATCCAAACGGGAATCAAAAACCATGGCATCGGTTGTTTTAATTCATCAGTTGTCCAAACTGGAGTTCCTCCGCCGAGTCGGAATTGAGTTCTGTGCACGTTTCTAGAAGACAACGGACTGATGTGTGCGCGCGCTTGTGAAGAGGGGTGTCATTTCATCGTGATGCTCAACAGTTATGTCCAAAATAATGCGACAACCTCGGAAAACTACTAGCACCTTCGAATGAACTTGCAGCTGATACGTCCGCGGTGGCGCCGTACCTCTTGCCCTGAGCCCTGAAGGCGACAGATGGAGGAAGTGTTGATTAAGAATGTGACAGTCTCTATATCCTGTGGCACTCACCCGCTAATGAACCTGATGTGTAGAAGGGAGAATCAAGCCTTTAAGACTGTTATCAGGGATCAAGGACTTAAGCTCCTGCCTTGAACGGCCACTTAAACACGCTGTCATGATCTGGCCTGGGCGGATCAGCTCCACACGCTGCTCAGAGCTTAATACCTGTCTCCTTTTTCCTTCTGCTCCTCTCTTTCCCACCTCTCCTCTCATCCTAGGCTGTGGCATCGGCGACAGAGCGCGATTGCCTTGTTGGGAGTCTTCCTCCTTCTGTATGTGGTCTACTCCATCGAAGGGACTCATCAAAAGGTGAATGACAACACCAGAAACCCTCAATCGCTACTTTATGGCTGTAATAACAATACTCATGGGGAATAGGGTTTTTAGCGGTCGTGTGGCGTGACATGGGTACCGGGAGTGGACACACACACACACACACATACAGAGTTGTCCACCACATTTTTGCACTTCATCCCTGATCCTGCTGGCCTTCCTCTGAGGGCAGCTGGGAGCAGTGACCAGTCACATCAAGGCGACCAGGGGGCCAAGTCCAAGTGCTCCCCCATGTCCTGGGCCAGGGGACGTGGGTAGGTGAAGCCATCTGTTCTGGATGGTTTCATTTGGGATCTTTTGTGAAGGAAATGTTGAGAGTGCAGGGAGAACATATCAAACTCCACACAGAGGCAACCTCAGCTCCAATGCCCCAGGCAGGGATCACACCCATGAACTACTTGCTGTAAAATGACAGTGCCGCCATGCTGAACAGGATACCTGTTATCGTTCTTGCATACACGTGTGTGTGTGTGTGTGTGTGTCTTTTTGTGTGTGCGTGGAACCATGTGATTGGAAGTTTGTCACGGTAATAATTTGCATCACTAAGGTGTGCGGTAACACACCAGTCGTATTCATCCTTAAGGCTCAATTCCGATACAAATAGGCTTAAACAGGCATAGATTTGTCTTGAATTGTCCCCATTGTGTTTACCTGCTAAACGGGCCATGAGTTCTCAAGGCTGCAAGTACACTTAACATGTGCCCCAAGGTGTTGCGTAATTCCAAGGAAACGCAGAACAATTACAAGTAGCTAACACTTCCCAGCACTCTAAGTGATGAGAGACAGTGCATATGTTGTTTTTGTTTTCCTGGGGTCACTGGGAAACAAGTCGTTTGCCAGAAACCCTCCACAGTCACCGTAATCTACACCATCCATCCATGCCTCTTCCTGGAAACAACCTACCCTCACTTCAGGAACTGCTTTTTCTATGCAGATGGACTAAGATATGGATCGAGGAGGCAGAGAAAGATTTGGCTAGTTTGACTTATTAGTTGTGTAAGACTTGGCTGCCATGAAAAGAGTGATTCTCTTCTTTTGTTCTGAACACTCTCACCCTACGGCTCTGTCCTCCGAACTTTTCAACAGAGCAGGCTGTGACTCCGGTTCTAGCTCTCTCTTTCTCTCTCCCACTCACTTGCCCTCTCCCACCCTCTGTGGTTCTCTCTCTCTTTTCTGTTGCGCACTTTCACTATCATACCTACCCTCGGCCCTCCCTCCTGTCTCTCTTGTTTTTCTCTCTGTCTCTCTCTCGCTGTCTCTCTGTTTGCCTCTCCCTGCTCTGCTGACATGCGTCTGACTGTCCCTCTCTCTGGCCCCTGCAGTACGTCCAGTATGTGGAGAAGCGGTCCCTGTGGTGTGCCTACTGGCTGGGCCTGGGTATCCTGTCCTCCGTGGGTCTGGGGACTGGCCTGCACACCTTCCTGCTCTACCTGGTGAGTACAGCCCCTCTGCTGCACCACAGACCTCACGCCTCTCTCGGGTTTTTATAGCATGTTGGGGTTTTTCTTTTGGTACCATCCAGTAACTTTTGATGGCACATGATGTAGCCAGAAGCCATTCTCTGTCTGGGACCGATGCTGGGGTCAGCGAGTGTACACATCGCATCGTGTTGTTCTGCGCTTTAATGAAACGTCGGAGCACGGTTAGGAGTTCAGAGAGATTAACTGTCTCAGAGGGAAAGGGGAGAGAGGGAGAGGGAGGGAAAGGGAGAGAGGGGAGTGTTTGTGTGTGCGCGAGTGCACGCGTGCGTGGTGGGACAGGACGGTGTTGAGTTCCCCTTGGTGAAGAGGCACACTGCGGCATGGTAGCAGCAGTGTTTTGACAGGCTGTCCGGGAACGAGCGCACTCAGTGACCTCGCTGACTGAGTGCACGCCGCAAACCCTCCTCTCCCCCCCCCCCACCGCCCCCCACCTCTCTTGCTACTTCCCTCTTCTACGTTTCCTCCTTCCTCTCTTTCTTTCTTTCTCTCTCTCCCCCTCTCTCTCTCTCCCTCCCTCCCTTTATGTTTTGTCCTCCCTGATCTCACCCTTTCTCTCTCCCTCTGCCTCCCATCCCTCCCCCTCCCTCTAGCTCTCTACCCATCTCTCCCCCTCCCTCTCTCTGTTTTGCACGTTCTGTGCATCCGTGAGTATCAGGGGCTGGCTGCGCAGCAGACACGGCCTCCCAAACATCTGCTAGTCTTTACTGTTCTCTGAGCATTATTAACACTGAGCCACCCAGCTGCCATTTGGGAGCCTGCAGTCGCACTCACTCCCCATCACCCAGAGGAGCTGAACTGGAAACTGTTAAGTGTGTCCTTCATTCTGTGTTTTGGAAAGCAAACTCTGTGCCCCCAAATGTAATTTGAGAAGCAGTAGCTTTTTTTGGTGACCTGACTTACTTTTTTCTTTTTTTTTTTCCAGTCATACTATTTTGTTTTCAAGTAGATGGGCACCATCTAGTGGGCATTGAGCTGTACTAGTGCACCAACTGACGTTGGGAGAATAAATGTCCGATTTTTGATGTTTAGCTTAGAGCAGAGAAATTATGTTAGTTCGCTGTGTGTTTCCAAGTTCTGATAGGCCGTCCTATCCATAACCATCTGTGGAAGAAAAAAAAGGAGGAAAAAAAGAATTCTGGAAACTCCGATCACTGAGTTCACTCTGTCCTCCTCAGCTCTGCGTCAAAAGATTGTTTATGTGCCTGAAGGAGTTCACTGTGGTTTGATTTCCTGCTCGACCCCGCCCCTGCTTGTGTGCTGTCCTATCACACAGCGCTGCCTAGGACATAGCTCTCATGCTGAACCTCTGCACCTATGACGCACTTTCACCACTGTGAGTTGTCTGGGCCCGTGTTTTAAACGCTCGCTATACCTCGAGTGAGCCAGCAGGCGGCGCCATCTCTCTGCAAATTGAAATGACCGTTTCCAAACGGTACGTATGAGGAAGAACCGGATAACACGACTGTTAGCGCCACCAGCGTGTCTTCTTCCCTGCTTTGTTTCGACCCAAGGGGCCTCGCCCCCAAGGCATCCAGTGACATGTGACACCCTTGTCACCTCATGGGTGTTCATGTGACTTTCTTGTCTGCGAGCTGAGTTTACATGTGACTGTTGTTTCCTTTTGTGGGTTTTTAGGGAACAAGATGTGAGACTTGTCTGGGGACAGATACAGGGGCCATCTTCACGTCTCTCTCTCTCTTTTTATAAGGCTTGTGCTCTGCACAATGTCCATCATTTAATCAGGGTCCACCACCCACTCATTAACTTTTAAACAACTCATGAACTTTGTCAGGCTTTCGACAGGCTTGTCGTTGATGAACCGGGTGTTTTTAATAGTGGCCTTGTTGTAGTACCAGTGAAGCCCAGCAGAGGGAGACGGAGAGCCAGAGAGAGCCGAGCACCCTCCTCGCTGGCTCTGGCGCTTGGGTCTCCTTTGTGTCAGTGTTTTAGTGAGACTGAGGGAGACTCGCCAAACACTGACAGAACTTGTTGTTACTGGAGGAACACATAACTGTCCGCATCCCTCAGCCCACACACACACACACACCCACGCCGCACACACCCTTCACCGGGGGAGCATCAAGGTGGACCAGCTGCATGAAGGGAAGAGATAGCTAGAACACAAGACAACCTCCCAGCACAAAAGAGTTGTGAATGCGTCTCGGAAACAGAGGGTAAGATTTGATCTCCCCTGTGGCTGTACCGGCTGTGATGGTGTGGGGGCGTGGGGAGGGGGTGCAGACACATGACTCAGTATTTTGGCTCTGGTCCATATGCTCTGGCAACAAGGGCCTGTATTTTAGAGGCAGCCCTCACTACTCACCCATACAGTGGGCACAGCTCTCCCAGCGGGGGGGGTGGAGGCGAAGGGCAAGATGAGCGCTTTCCCTCTGCCAGGCCTCGTGAGTGGACCAGGGGTGGGGGTGGGGGGGGGACCTGCTGAGGCGTGGTTCCCCTCCCCCTCAAAAGTGTGACACAACAAGCCCCCCTTCCTGGAGAGTTGGGGCGGAGCGACACATTGGCTGGTCGTGGGTCGTCGGTGGTGATGAGGATCATGAGGATGAACTTCTTGGACGCGATCACAGTTTTGCATTCAGCAGAGTTTTGACATTCCTGGGTTCCCGAGTCATGTTTTCACCACTTGTTTTCCAGCGTCATCTCCATCGGAGATGTCACCGCTGTTGTCCATAAATCCTGCCGGAGTGCCATGATGGATGAGGGTGTCTCTGGGAACACTGCGAATGCTTGGGATGGGAGCTCATTTGAGTCACTAATCCATAAAACGACATCCACTAAGTGGGTTGGGGTGTTTTGAAAATTGCAGTGCTCAACAGTAAATCAACAAAGCAACAAGGAATTAAATAGTTATTAGACTCGGGAGTCGTACACATTTTCTGTTTGGGTAAAAGCGACCAGCCCTCCCATTCAGTCACCACTAGGGCCCTCTCCACAATATTTATCCCCCTGGGTCTCCCAGCCTGCTAGTTCCACAGATAAAAAGTAGTTTAGAGCCATTATAAAAAAGACTTGAGTGTTTGTAGCTCGTCTAGGGAGTGTGATTTACTACTGCTTGTCCTCCAGAAATAAGCATGTGGATCGCTAAATAAAGGAGACGTTTACTCATTTTCTATATCCAGCATCTTTTAGGATCGCTAAATTACACGTTGTCCTGAGGGCTGTGTAGTGTATACAGATTTTCCCCAGCAAAGCCCCTGAAATTAAGTTTCACTGTTGGTAATTATGACCGGCGCTGCCTTAATTATCGGCAACTGACGCAGTGCGTGGCCAGGCTGACCTGGAGGTCTGTGTTCCTCTCAGGAATCACCGCCGGAGTATTGTCTACACGATCATCTCCTTCAGACTTATTCAGACACCCACACACTGCCACGGAAATCCATACAAGCGCTGTCCACATAAACAGGACTGGATGACGCGCAACCACACACTCGGTTTGTCTGGAACACACACAAACCTTGTGTTTACCCATTGCTGTTCTCCAACGCCCATTCTGTCTGTCTGTGTGTGGATATACACTTGCATGTGTGTAACAGGAGTCTACCAGGGTCTATCTGTCATAGTATCTGTCAGTGACAAGGCAGCGCCTGCAGGGGCTGGACAGGGGGGAGCGAGGTGACCACTAACCAACACTCCCAGCACACCAGGACATCCCAGAGGACAAAGCAGCCCCTTCACACAAGAGCTTTGTCTTTGTCTCGCGGCCGCGTGACAACGAGCCGTGAGTCACTGGCTTGTCTTTCTACCTGCCGCCTCTCTGAAAACCACATCAGAGCGACAGCGGGGAGGAGATGACGGACAGGACGGGTTTATTACGGCAGCGGTAAAGGTCCACGTCGGGCGTGTCTGTCTCTTGTCTATTACATGCAGTAATGATGGGAAAGGTGGTGGAGAAATCATGTAGGCGACCTGCCATTTGACAGTG
Organism: Plecoglossus altivelis; assembly: GCA_036571765.1. NCBI lineage: Eukaryota > Metazoa > Chordata > Actinopteri > Osmeriformes > Plecoglossidae > Plecoglossus > Plecoglossus altivelis. The sequence goes on from BROE01000019.1 coordinate 4,116,290, forward strand.
TCACAACGACTTGCTTTGTTCCCAACTCACAGTGACACGCCGAGAGATCAAATTGGAATCCTTCCCCCCTGCCCCCCCCCACACCACCACCAACACCGTACACCCAGAAGACAGAATATGTTTGAATGGACTTATGGATTAATATGGCGTAAAAGTAAATTAAGGGTTGACTTGCTTTGGGCTGTGGCGAACACAGCGGGAGAAGGTTAGGGACGCGTGATTGTGGACGTTGAGAGGATTAGCGTGACCTCTCATCGCGAACAGTGCGTGGGGGGGGGGGGGGGGGCGTGGAGGCCGCACATGGCTCGTGTAACGCCACAGCTGGGCAAGTGGCTCTCTGGGCATGGCTTTAAACGGCAACAAAGACTATCCCAAGGGCACTTGTCTAGATTCATGAGCGCTCGAACCTCAGTTGTTTGCGCATGGTACGTTCTCATTTCTCGTTCATATAGTTCTCTCTTCACTCAACTGCCTCCTCCTCTCCTTCTTTACGCATTCGCTTCGGGGGTTGGAACATGGGTGGGGCAAGCATTGAGGTGCATGTCCTCACGAAATGCAATCAAGGAGTAAAAAAAAAAAAAAAAAACAATGCCTAGGGAGGTGAGGGAGGAGATAGAGAGGTGGGTGTCTCGGTTGCTGTGATATACTGCTGATCTAGTTCTTGCCTCCCTACAGCGATCTGAGTATGTGTCGAGTGGTAGGTCAGCGCAATTACACTCACTGTTCACCAGCCTGGTCTCCGCTGGTATAGATGTTTCCTTCGGCGCCCTCCATCTCTCTTTCCTCCTGGATTGGACTACACAGCCAGACTGAGCAGGAATCTCGAGGGGGCCGTGTAAGCTGGTTGCTGGGAGATGAAGGTGTCAGGCACCTGGTAGCATCCACCCTAACACCTTTAGCCAAGCTTGCGGAATGAGCCGGAAGCTTCTCGATGGTCTTGAGCAGCACCATGTCTGTCTGCTCACCAGGATGTAACCACGTAACTACAGATGGTTTCCATGGAGCCCACATGGCTCGTGTAAACCACAGCTGGGCAAGTGAGCTCTCTGCCATGGCTTTAAACGAGCACACAAAAGACTAATTCTGCCAAGGGCACAATTGTCTACATTCATGCGCTCGAACCTACCCAGTTTTGTTTGCGCATGGGTTACGTTCCTCCATTCATGCGTTCATTCATCTCTTCACTCAACTCCTCCTTCTTTCACGCATTCCGCCTCAGGTTGGAGACATGGGTCGGGGCAAGCATGACGTGACTCATGTCCTCGAAATGCAATCAAGGACAAATGCCAGGGAGATGTGTAGGGACGAGATAAGGGTGGGTGTCTTCGGTTGCGTGTGAATAACTGCTGAATCATAGATTCTTTGCCTCCCACACCAGCGATCTGAGGTATGTGTCTGAGTGGTAGGCTCTCACCAATTACACTCCACTGTCTCACCACGCTGGTCTCGCTGGTATAGAATTTTCCTTTCGGCGCCCCCCTCCATCCTCTCTTTCCCTCCCTGGATTGCCACACTCAACACAGCCAGACTGACAGGAATCTCGAGCAGGTGTAGAGCTGCTGGGAGATGAAGGTGTCAGGCACCTGGTAGCATCCACCCTAACACCTTTAGCCAAGCTTGCGGAATGAGCCGGAAGCTTCTCGATGGTCTTGAGCAGCACCATGTCTGTCTGCTCACCAGGATGTAACCACGTAACTACAGATGGTTTCCATGTTTTATTAGTGTTCGATATGGATTCAGCTTTATCTTTCAGGCCACTCCCTGTGTGTGTGTGTGTGTGTGTGTGTGTGTGTGTGTGTGTGTGTGACTGCTGGTACCGTTACAATCCAGGGGGAGGGGATGGACTCGGATGAGGTCATGAGTCCTGCCCACATGAATAAATCCCATGAGCAGCCCCTCCCCTCTCCCCTCACCACAGGATGGCAGACACCCCATGGAGACCATGTGTTTATGTGTGTGTGTGTGTGGGAAGGGTTCACATTTGTGTGTGTGTGTGTGTGCCACAGACACTCCCCCCCTCCACTGTCTCCACCTCAGGACAAGCCCCCCCCCTCTGCCCGACCGACCATGTAATAAACAGCTACAGAAGTGGTTATGTTCAAGGCACCATGAATGGACCGTGGCTAATGTGCACCACTGGCCCCTGACCAGAGACCCATACATGACCGGACTATACCGCTGCTGTGGTCAGCATCGGGCTACGGTCAGGTTACAGTCAACTGTTGGGGTCTGTATCCAAGGTTAGGGGTTGGGTTCCCCTGCTGTTAACACCATCGCACTCAAGCCCAGTCCAATACTACAGTGTAGCACTGTAAAGTACTGGCCAAGCTATGTACACTACAGTTTGTATTTCTCAGTGGACATCAAAGCGGTCGCTTGTTTTGACTGCTTGGGCAGCACCCCACAGTACGTTTGTTGCAGACATCAGAAGGTATGCTGAGACAGCGTTTTTAGACATCAGGGCTGGAAGTCGCAAGTGAATGGCAAGGACGCGAAACCATAACTTTGCACGCGACACAAAACAAACGAAACGTTGTTTGGGTTCTCGTGTCTTAATATTTAAGACGCGAAGGATGGTCGATGGTTGTGTAGCGGTCTGCCCAAACACCACAGGAAGGACGGGACTTTCAGAATCGCCTGGTGTGAGTTGGAGCGCTCTCAGTTCCACGGTGGCACGGTGTCGAAAAATCCAGTTTCAAGCTTCGTTTGTCTGCGTGCAATGTTGGTGGCATTGCACTGTTTTCATTGTGCACTGTCATTAATGAGGAGGAATATTGAACTCCTCCTGGTCTCAATACCGGTACACACACACACACACACACACTCCGCAGTGGATCCCGGTCCTTGTGGCGTTCTCCACCGGCTGCCACAAGAATGTGAGCTATGCTGTTTTTTAGCAGGGATCCTGCGAGACTGCTAAGATGGTGAGCTTATGCAGACAAGCCTGCTTCCACGGAGCACCGGGCTGTTTCACCAGCTCCTCTAATGCTGCCGTCCACTCCAGCATCCAGGTAGCCCGTCAGGGGTAGGAGGAAGGACAGATGCTCCCTGGCTTTAGTTTGAACGCACAGTCCCTGCCATCAAAGCAGTCCTTACCTTATCTATTAAGGAAGTATACCCAGATCTAATGGGCTTGTATGAGTGTGCACACATCTGTTTGCTTGTGTGTCCTTCGGAGAAGCGCTGTTGCAACAGCAACATAGCTCTTGCTGATCTCATGGATGGATTTACGGTAATATGCCTAAGAGGAGTGTACGTGCGTGCGTGCGTGCGTGCGTGCGTGCGTGCGTGCGTGTGACGGGACGGGACAGGGCTGGGGAATCTACCGCTTATTACATCTCTACCAGACCACTGGGTTTTGTATGGCCATTGTGCCTTTACTCTTGGCTGTGTGTGTGTGTGTGTGTGTGTGTGTGTGCGCGTGTGCGCGTGTGTGTTTGTGTGAGAGATGGAGAAAGAACACAGAGTCTCACACATAGGATCTTCTTTCCGTGTGTGTGTGTGTGTGTGTGTGTGTGTGTGTTTGT
>BROE01000019.1:4120576-4184167 GCA_036571765.1 Plecoglossus altivelis
GTGATCTGACAAGTGTGCTGTGACACCTGAGAGAGGTAGAGAGGCTGGCCGTTCAGGGCTGGGCTCCAGATTAGCTGACTCACCCAACAACATGAGAGGACTTATTGTAAGTTGAGAAACAGTGACACAGCATGGCACTTGTGTGTGTGTGTGTGTGTGTGTGTGTGTGTGTGTGTGTGTTTAGTAAACATATCTGATACTGTTGGGAGGCATCAGTGTGAGTCAGAGAAATCAAACCTGGCTGAGTCACCCATAAACACACATTTACTCAAGAACACAATCACAAAGACACACACACACACACACACACACTAATGGACAGCATGTTGGAGTAGTTCATCTGTGTGTGTCAGAGGACAGCTTGTTATCAGCCCTAGCTGGGGCCCACGACAGCGCTTCAGAAGAGGATGTGCCTAGTATAGTATGTCATACATATGATCAAATCAGGAACTTCCCTGTGAAGTTATTCGGTCATACACTTCTCAGTTCTTTCAGAGGAAACACCAGTAACAATGAACTTGCGGCTTTGAAATGGCGAGTTCCAAGTGCATAGTAGGTGGATGTTCTGTAGAAAAATGATAAACCATCTTGCAGATTACCACAGCATTCTTCTCTTATTTCTCATAACATCCGTCTGCAGTACGTGACCCACGAGGGAGAGCACCTTTCTGTCAAGTGTGGTCGGATATATCTCACTGACTACCTTCCTGGCTGGCTACCTGACTGCCTGCTTGCTTGATGAACTAGCTGCCTGACTGACGAGCCGCCTGCCTGGCTGGCTGCCTGCCTGGCTGGCTGCCTGCCTGGCTGGCTGGCTGCACAGTCTGTTGCTTCACTGCCAGGCCCCATCCTGTCTCTCTGTCCTGGTTCCTAGCGGAAGCCTCGGCCCCACCCCAGATTGCGAGATACGCTAGCCGTAATATTGCGTAATGACAAACTGCCCTGTGACTGTTAGTAGTAGAATGTGCGTCACCGGGTGCACCACTCCTACACACAGGGACATGTACAAACAACACTGTCACACACACTGACCCAGATTCTAGGCCTGCCCTTGTTTGTAAACGTTAGGCCTGACTTTTCAGAGCAATTGGAAGTGTACAAAGCACAGGGGGGGTTCTCTACAGGACTTCATGTCAGGACATGCTGTCTGTTAGCAGGGCCTGCTGTCTGTTAGCAGGCCACACTGTCTGTTAGCAGGCCACACTGTCTGTTAGCAGGGCATGCTGTCTGTTAGCAGGACATTCTGTCTGTTAGCAGGACATGCTGTCTGTTAGTACGGCATGCTGTCTGTTAGCAGGGCATGCTGTCTGTTAGCAGGGCATGCTGTCTGTTAGCAGGGCATGCTGTCTGTGAGCAGGGCATGCTGTCTGTGAGCAGGGCATGCTGTCTGTGAGCAGGGCATGCTGTCTGTGAGCAGGGCATGCTGTCTGTTAGCAGGGCATGCTGTCTGTTAGCAGGACATGCTGTCTGTTAGGAGGACATGCTGTCTGTTAGGAGGACATGCTGTCTGTTAGCTGTCTGAACGTTCACCACACGTTGGAAAAGACTACCCCCCCTTTCCTGTGTCCACCGCCTGAGGAATCATTACCAAACTAAACAAACAACACGCAAGGATGTAAACAGGACAAGCCCATATCAGTATTTCTCTCTTTTTTTTCCTTCCCTCAAAGGCTTGCTCGCACACCTGCCTCTGTCCTTACATAAACACTGACTAGAAACACCAGCATCACATTCGCTGAACTATGAGCAGCTTAATAGCTGTGTCGGGTTGCTGCCACGTCAGATGTGGTGCAGCACTTTCTCTATGACTGGCTCCTCAGGGTCCCAGGAGATGAGCTGCTCTTCACAGATCCTCTGAAGGCCTTGTCTCTTTTGAGTTTGCCCCACCCTCCCTCTTTTTCGAAACGCAGGTGCACCTGTGTGTGTATGTGTGTGTGTGTGTGTAACGGTTGTCCCCTGCTTTCGTTTCCTTCTTTGATGTGGGGTATGTTCGATCCCACCTTTCAGCCTGAAGCCCCAGAGCACTCCTCCCTGGCCTCTCCTCCCTGGCCTCTCCTCCCTGGCCTCTCTTCACTGGCCTCTCTTCACTGGCCTCTCTTCCCTGGCCTCTCTTCACTGGCCTCTCTTCACTGGCCTCTCTTCCCTGGCCTCTCCTCCCTGGGTTTGTGCACAGTGCTGAGGCTGTGTTCCAGTTCCATCTCTGCCACCTCTCTGTGCAGGGACTGTCAGTTGCATCTCAGAGACAGAATGTCAGACGAGAAATGTATATGAGGTTGTCTCGCACCGTTAAAAAGTATTTTTCGTGGTATTTTGATTTTTGATTGTTTTGTAAGCTGCTGCCACTTCTACTCTTCCACTTAATTCAACCCCTTTCTCTCCCTCTCCCTCTCTCTCTCTCTCTCTCTCTCTCTCTCTCTCTCTCTCTTTCTCTGTCATAGGGTCCTCACATTGCATCAGTGACCCTGGCAGCGTACGAGTGCGGCTCCGTCGACTTCCCCGAGCCTCCCTACCCGGAGCAGATCATCTGCCCCCAGGAGGCAGCGTCTCTGGAGGGTTCAGAGCCTGTCGCAGGGGCGGCAAGTGTGGCTGTGCAGGGCAGCATCACCCTCTGGTCCATCCTGTCCAAGGTCCGTCTGGAGGCCTGCATGTGGGTAAGTAGGCAACCCTCAACCAGGCCCCCTCTGCTATGTACTCTACTCTACCCTTCTCTACTCTACCCCTCTCTACTCTACCCCTCTCTACTCTACCCCTCTCTACTCTACCCCTCTCTACTCTACCCTTCTCTACTCTACCCTTCTCTACTCTACCCTTCTCTACTCTACCCCTCTCTACTCTACCCTTCTCTACTCTATCCCTCTCTACTCTACCCTTCTCTACTCTACCCCTCTCTACTCTACTCTACTCATCTCTACTCTACTCACACGCACACATCCGGAGGGGTGGAAGGTTAAGAAGCAGCCACAGATCTGACTAATACCTCCAGTTTCATGACATACATGTCAACCTTTCGTACGCGCAATCTATACCATGCTGACATGGGACAGTCTTCAGAAGACATCCTCTTCAGTGGCTGTCTACTACGCTCATCAAACCCAAACTCAAAAAGGATGAGTATTCAAAGTGGATAACATTCGCTGTGTGGTTATCTCGGCTGCATAGGAAGCTCTCGTCTTTTTACCATATACTACCTGGAAAAAAACCTCTGTGGTTTTCACACCTCAACCAGGGTTGTGGTTCGGTGTGTGCTCACATCAGATCCCTGCAAACATTGAACCTTGCCACCATGCTGTTCCAGCTAATCTTGCTAGCCCGTGCCACATGCTAAGGGTAACCCTGTACCAACAGATCCGGTTGCCTAGCAGTGACTCAGCGATGGCACGGAGCTGCCATGAAACCCTGTCATTCATCTACGTCAAGTCTGGCCACATGACACAAAAGCTGATACCAGTTTGGCTTCACTCTGACACGGGTTGCAGTTTCTTGTCTTTCTGAAGCATTTTACCGGTAGTGGGGGGGGGGGTCCTTTCTTTCTTCTCCGTTCGCAGATGGGAGTCGGTGATACGGTTTGAGCTGCACCGAGAAAACATTGGCGCTTCAGAGATGAACACGTGTGAAGGACCTATGAATGTCTCTTTATCTTCCTCTCGGAGGGCAGAAGTGAGAAGTGGCATTTTTTTTTCTCTCTCTTGTTCTAGTCACATGAACGGGCCTCTACTACAGCTCCCCACGAGAATGTTCTAGAACAGTGAAGCCAACTGCCCTTTACCCGGCCACAATCACTTCCAACAAAAAGAGACCTTGTGACTTCCTTATTGTTTTGTGTCACAATAGCTACTGGCATCCACACACTAAAACACGCTAACCCAAACCTAACAGATGCACACTCTCTCACACACACACACAAACACACATACGCAGAAGCCCATCACACTATTTATTTTCAGCTCTTCCTCTGTGGGTAGGCTGGACAGGAAGTGTGGAGAGGCTGATTGGTGGTCGCCATGGCACCAGTCATTCAGATGGAGATCAAGCTGTAACCCCACACGTGACACACCCTTCATTCAAGCTACCTGTGTGTGTTGGCTCCAGCTAATCTTGCTAGCCCGTGCCACAAGCCAAGGGTAACCCTGTGTGAGAGTGGGGGTGTGGAAGTGCATATGTGCGCAGTTGCATGTGTGTGTATGCGCATTTGGATTGGCACATGGCCCCTTACCAATCATGTGTCGAGGGTGTGTGTGTGGTGTTTATGGATCATCTTTTCAGCTCTGCCAGAATAGGAGTTGTTTCCTCTGGACTCTGTACTCCAGCAGCCACCAGGGAGACTCCCCTTTCAGCCCAGCAGCTTCCCGGTGTGTTTGGCTGGCGAGCCGTGCCCACATCGGTGTCGGGGGCGGAGCTCTGTGTGTGCCAGGGATGTGTGCCATCCGATCCACCCCACACCCCCCCCACACACACACACCCCCCATCCTCTGGAGGCCGGCACAGCCCGAGGTGCTTCGTACAGGTACCTCCAGAGTTGGCAACAACGTGCTCGCGCACCACCAGCTCCTCAAAAGCCCTTGAACAATGCCCAGCACCCCCGCCCCACCCATCCTGCCCTACAGCCGCGCCCCACCCCCTCCACCCGTCGTTGGAAAAACAAGCAGGCCCCCGCCTCTCGATTGCACGTGAAACAGAGAGCAACAGAACCCTCATCTCTCTGGAAACCTCTGTGCTCGATCTACGTGTGTGGTGAGTAGTACTCTCTTCTGCCCACCTCGAGTGTACAAGAACTCACCGACAGGCTATCAAGTGCTCCACTAACAAACAACATAGTCAGGCCACCGCGAGTGAACGAAGAGAGCTCACTTACCTAGCCTATACACACACAGCACACTAACACGCAGCACAGCACCACACACAACACCAGAGCAACAGCAACACACCGACCCACGCTGACAATGAGACGCAGCTTGCAGGAGATTAACGACGCAACCACGAATTTACAGCAACACACTATATGCTGTGATGGTTCATCAACGACTGCTGAGTGCTGAGAATGAACAATGGAATGGTCCCGAAGCAAGTACCTCAAGAAACCTCACCCGTCTCCCCATTTCTCGCTCTCTTTTTTCTTCTCTGCTCTCTTCTCTTCTCTCTCTCTCTCTCTCTCTCTCTCTCTCTCTCTCTCTCTTCTTCTCTCTCCCTCCTACCAGCCTTCCTGTGCCTGAAAACATTACCATAATGAGCTGTGAGCAATTCCAAATCACTAAATTTCTCTGCGGGTTTTGTGTTGGGCTAATTAGGTCTGTCACTCGCTCTCCTCGTGTTTTCAGGGGTATGAACTCTGTGAACTGGCAGGACACACAGGATTTCTACAGTCCAATCTCTTTAGTTTCCTTGCCTCTGAGCTCGGATCACACAGCGCTAAAACGCATAAATAAATCTCCTTTGGAGGTTGGATATTGATACAGTTACCCTCTAATCAAGTTCTGAATTGGGCCTTAGGGGAGTGGATCGCAAACATACAGTACGCAATCATTGCAGTGTTGTGAACCCTTGTTGCGTGTGTGTGTGTGTGTGCGTGTGCGTGTGTGTGTGTGCGCGCAGGGCGCAGGTACAGCCATCGGGGAGCTGCCTCCCTACTTCATGGCACGGGCCGCGAGACTGTCTGGTGCCGAGCCAGACGATGAGGACTATGAGGAGTTTGAAGAGATGCTGGAGCAGGCAGAGACCGCGCAGGTGACACACACTCCCGTCACACACACACACACACACACTTCCCCTCACACACACACACTCCCGTCACACACACTTCCCCTCACACACACACACACTCCCGTCATACACACTTCCCCTCACGCACACACACTCCCCTCACACACACACACACTTTCCCTCACACACACACTCCTGTCACACACATACTCCCGTCACACACACACACTTCCCCTCACACACACACTCCCGTCACACATACACACACTCTTCCCCTCACACACACACACTCCCGTCGCATGCACACTCCCCTCACACACACACACACACTTCCCCCCCCACACACACTCCCGTCACACATACACACTTCCCCTCACACACACACAGTCCCCCCAACATACACACACACCTCTTTCTCTCACGTACATCTAATTTAATTATCACAGTTGCCCACTTTATTTAAAACGTCAAGAATCCCCCACCTACTCTTCGCTCGTCCTCCATCCCTCCTTAACTCCTCCCTCTATCTTTTCCTTGCTTCCTCTTCCTCTGACCGTTTGGTTTTAATTTGAAGGATCTTTTAACCCTTTCCTCCCCGCTTTCATGCTCGCAGTCAGGTGATGTTTCAGTTCCCACCCATTCCTCCTTTCAGTCATCAAAGACGCACGTTTGTCTAACCTTGGGGAATAACAGTCATCATAGTGATAGCGGGTGTCTGGTATGGGCGTGTACGTGCGCGCTAACCTAACCTCTGAATTCTCACAGTCCAAACTCCAGCCTGGATGCCGCTGGAGGTGCTTACGCAGGGCTATGACTAAGTGCCTAGAAATGCCCTCAAGGGCAAAGGAATTGTCTCCCCATTGATTTAACCTGAGCGTACAGCGTTTTTATTTCAATAATCCTCACAATTATTCCAACAATGTGGAACCGCTCTGTGTAAATATTTAGACACTCAAGGGTATGAATGAAGGAATGACAAACATGTCAGTCATTTTGTCCCCCTAATCTTAACCTGTTGTTCCTAACAGCATTTTAATCCCCTCAGACTGAATTTCACATTGTCACTCATCGCCATGGTAATAGTTCAAAAATGTATACGCTTACTCCCAAAATGTAGAGGAGGAGGAGGAGGAGGAAAACTAGCGTTAATATTTCTGAGAACGTTTAAGGTCATCTTTACATTTCACATGACCTTTTCGTTGGGAAAGTCGGGGAAATCCCTTTTCAACCTTGGCCGTCTCAGGGAACATCGCTGCGATTTTTAGCCTGGTCTACTCAGTCCATCCTCATCTACTCTAACAGGCTTTTCATTGCTATTTGAGAAAAGCAAGAGATCTGCCTGAAGGTAATAAGACACACAGCTGGTTGGACTACGAAATGAAGCCTAGCTGGCAAAGACCCGGTGGTGTCGGGAGTGAGGGTGAACAGTGCCTGGGGGTGGAGGATGGTAGCTAGAAGGAATGCCTACTGTAAGATTCGTTTGCTAATGCTGTGGGCATCTGTGGTGCATCCTGCAGCGCTGGCCATCAAACCACATGGGAGAGAGAGAAGCTCTGACATCACCAGACAGAGCCATACAGTCCATCACTCCTTCCAGAACAAAGCGGGAGAGGAAGACCCCCCCCCCTCCCCCCTCCCCGTCTAAAGCTTTGCTGTGTCAGGGAAAGAGCTATGCTTGTTTGTGCCTCGCATCCTCAGGAGGGAAGGGAGTTTTAGTGACACTGCATTGACGCCTGCTGCCTCAGTTAGCATCAGTGCCCAGCCTCTCTTATTGGCGCTCTCTCTCTCCTTTCTCTCTCTCTCCGTCTACATGTGTCTGTCACTCTCTCTTTCTCTGTCACCAAGTTTCATTTTGATGAGGACATCCCTCCGCTTTATATCCACTCTCGTTCTCTCCGTCCTTCTGTCTCTCTTGTCTGTCTCTTTTTCTGTATATCTCTCTCTAGCTCTGTCCTTTTTTCCTGTCTCTCCTTTTCTGCATCTCTCTAATTCTGTCTGGCTCTCTCGCTCCCTCTCCCCTCCTCTGTCTGGTCTGGCTAGCGTGTGTGCGTGTTTGAACAGCATCTGGTGGCAGGTTGCTCGCTCCACTGTGGAGCGGACGGAGGGCTTTTTTTCCCCTCCTCTCTCGTTCTCGCCATCAGATGGACCTTGCGAGCGTTCAAGTCGAGCTCATGCTATCTCCAGCGGAGACCCGCGTCGCTTCGCCCGTCTCGTCGCCCGTCTCCTCTGACCGATCGCTCGTCGTTCACCAGTCGCGCCGTACGCGTCGCAGAGAGAAGATCTTGCCGTGATTTCCGACAGGTGTTTTTAGGATGTTTTTTTTTCTCCGTGTATGGGTGTGTAGCTTTTTATTTTGACCTTAAATCACAGATTTCGGAGTGATTTGGGAGTGGGGGTTAGGGCTGTTTGTGTGTGTATGTGGTGGGGGGGGACTGGGGTGGATGGGGGGGGGCGAGGTGGTAGAGACATTAAGTGGAAACAAGCTGAAGAAATTGGGAGATTTGGCTTGTTGAGTTTTTGCCTAGCGGACAGGAAAGAGCTAAATATCGATGTAAGACAAGACAGGGGCATCTCTGGGCAGCCAGAGCTGCTGACACTGTTGTCACTCTGAGGTCATCGGGGCGTCCAACTGCCAGCAGCTTGACATCAACCCAGTGGTATTTCTCCCGACCTGCACGTGCCAACTTCCTGCCGCAGCCACACGTGAGGAAGGCCAGGCAACTTCCTCCCCGTCGCCACGACTATTCAGGATTGATGAAGTCATGAGTGCCGAACGCAGGTCCAGACACTGAGGTCATGAACGTGTTTGTTTTATTGTAACGGTGTCGCAGTCAACATTTGGCGGAGGTCTCCAAATGCATCTGTCCATGTACTCGTCGGAGGGAGTTTCCATGTGTGGTTATTATTTCCCTCTTCCACACATGTGCCCACTGGACAATAAAACGAAACATGATTATTGAGTCATTCCCCGACGGATGTGTTTTTTTTTCATCCGGCGTGGGAAGGGTTAACAGGCTGTGAATTCTTGATTGCCAACTCCCAGGATCATATCTCCTGTAACCCGAATAAGAGCCATCTGCACTGGGCGTGTGCCTGCCTCCCACTGGCCTACTGCACTCAAAGGCTCTCTGTGCTGTGGTTTGCCCAGCCCCGTCACGTGACTTCTCTGAAAGTGCCCCCTCCCTCCTCCTCCCCCTTTATTTCCAGTAAACTGTTTGAAAGGAGGGGGTGAGTCAGAGTAGAACCAGCTTCCCTTTAACCACAGCTTGTTAAAGAATTTGTCAACGTGGACTTGGGGGCGCTTTTTTTTTCCTTGTCTCCAGAGATATAACATTTCTGGAGGGGGCTACGGCTCCGGTTACGTCAGTAGCCTTAATTACTGGGCTTCCTGTGCCAGTGTGCGATAGACGGGAGGAGGCTTGCGAAGAGTTAACAAGATGAACTTTAGTCGTTTCCCTGTCAGGCTCGCGCCGCTCTCGAGATGTGTGTTCTCCTCTGTGTGAAAGACTTTCATTCAGAAAAAAAAAGTATGAAGGAGAGAGAGAAAAAAAAATGTGCGTGGGTGTTGACTCTTATATAGGCTACGCATAGATTTTTCCTCCTCTGACACTTAAGTTTTCCACATGCAGATTGCTTTGTCGTCTGCCTGTTTTTTGTCTGTAGATGAACTCCTTACCCTGCCATGGCTCTTGAAAGTCTACCAAAAAATCAAAAAATGATTTATACCTTCACATTCTTGCATTTTACAGTATATCACAAAGCACATGCTACTACTTTAAAGCACTGCCCTGTTTATCCTATAGCTGTACGATGACGCATACAGTACTGTATGTATACACCATACATTTATATCAAGGCTTGTTATCATAAACATGGGGTCTCTGTTTGTTTATAAAAAACATTTTTCCCAGTTCCACAGTTTGAAACGGGGTTGCTATATCATTATGCTGGCAGGGAAACAGTGAGCTATTTTCCTTTCTCCCCCTCCTGACTATTTGCGTCAATCTTCATCATCTCTATGGCAACGGCAACTGTTGGTATTCAAACTATTACTTCAAACATACAGACATATCGCCCCTCTTTGCGTAAAACTACATGTAAAAACTGTCCGGTGATGTGTCGCGTCACTGTTGGTATGAAGTTCTGGTGAAGTTTAAGACGGTACCCACAAAGCCTTCCATTCCCTTTCAGAGCAGGTGACCTTCCAACCATGGAAGCTCTGAACATGTTAAAGGTGTTTCATCCAGCAGTGACTTCACACATCGGAAGCAGCTTGATGTGGGGGATGCGTGTAGCACAGAGTGCTGACTAATGTAGTTGAGGGAACCATAAGCTAGAGCCATGCTCCCATGGTTTTAATGACGCTGCACCTTTGACTAGATCTCCCAGATTTAATTGCTGGTAAGCCCAGCCCTGGGGGACAGCCGTGGTGATGGGGGCGGCTGGCAGGCCTGGCGAAGAGCCCGGGCCAGCAGGGTGATTTTCCATCAGACATCAACAATGGTTAGATGGTGCAGTGTCTGGAGGAGATCTGAGCGCTGGTGGTGGGAGACACTGTTGTGGCCCGGAACGCACATAATGGAACAGAAAAGGAGGGTGGGGGCCGGGGTGGGGGCCGGGGTGGGGAGGCGAGGGCACAGCTACACTAAATCATGAAGTCACGAGCTTGAGCGTACATGTTCACGCCCCTCCCTCGGGGATCTGCAGTTAATTTGCCAGCGAGTTTGTCATCCCCACTCCACTCACTCGTTTAATTGAGGTTGCGGAAGTGGACGTAAACATGGCAAAATGTAAATCATCTTATCCATTATCACAGATTTGGTCTGCACTGTTTGTTTCCATAGCAATGATTGGTTATGCATGAATACTTCAACCCTCCAGCGGTTGTCAGGTGTTTTGTGGTCAAGAGAAGGTCCAAAGTTGTTCAGCTATAAACCATACGCATTCCTTCCCCCAGACGACCAACTATGTTCCCAGATTTAGATAAATAAATAAATAAAAAAGACCAAATAAAAAAATGAGAAAAAAAACGAGATGAAGAGTCTGGAACAGAAGGGTGGACTAAAAGAGGAAGGCAGAGTTTTCAGGACAGGATTTCATTGGTGGGAGACATTCAAAATTTGGGCCAATCAGAGTCCACTCACCCCCCTTTTCTCCTTTACCTCCCATGTCTCAAGTTTCCTGTGGGCTGGATCCACACTCCTGAAAGAATGCCATCATTTCTCTGCTGGTTTTGTTGACCATATTAGGTATGATCAAGTCGTACCCCATCCGAATGCTGCTCCTATCATTTAACAGCATGGATCTGAAATGTCTTAATCACTCGATGTTCTTCTGTGTTATTGTTTGGCATTTTACATGCAGGGGATCATGTATTCCCTGTGTGAAATACAAACATATCCCTGTCTTAAGAACTGTAATAGATGTCATAACTAACAAGCATTTCTAATTAGATAATTACAGCCAAAACAAACGAGAACCACATAGTTTTACTGTAATTACCGGGCCAAATAATGATCCGTTAGATGGGAACGTTAACATTGTGTTCAGCTTCGGATGGTTGCCTTTTCAGTGAGGAAAGCTCATAGATTTGGGGAAATTAAGGTATATTAAGATTGCAATCTTGACTTTTCTAGACAGAACATCTTGTTCTAGTTGTCCTGTTTGGTGTCTTATCACGCATACAGTACCTCCTGTGCATTTGTAGAACCAAAACCAGCAATGTTCGGATTTATTAGGCCTACATCTGAATTAAGACATTTAGAAGGTTATACACAACTTTACAGTGGACAGACAAGGTTCATCTGGAACATTCCAGATCAATATAATGAAATTTTATTGGATATTAGACAAGCATTGTAAAATCTTATTGCAAATACTATGTTTTAAATGTGTTCTTCCTCAAATCATCTCATTTAATACATTTTAAATAAGTTGCCAGCTATTGATAAACAGCTCTGATTCATCAAGCTCTAATTTGTACATTTGCAGTAGATACACAACCTTTGAAGTTAAGTTATTGGTAAGTGGTATAATTGCTCAAACCTAAAAGCATAAAAAATACACACTGTATATGCATGCAATAGACTGTACCTACTTCACCTGAATGTCATATTTAATTGTCCAAAGTATAATATCACCAGAATAATTCCTTTCACTCCCATACTGCTCCCAGAAATATCTTAAGTAGTTTAACTCTATTCCCGGCAAAGGTACTAAACATAGGGGAAATCCTTGTCATTGCTCTTAAAGGAATCCTTTGTCAGGTTTTCAGGAGAGATGAGAGACAAAAGCAGCAGTATAACTCAAGTTTGTGAGTCATTAAACGTTCAGGAGGAGTCATGCTTTTGAACTAAGTTCCCAATGAGGATGGTTCGAAACTGTCCATCGAGGTAGGTTACGGGAACAATACTCAGTCTATATCTTACCAAGAGCTCTGATGATTCAACAGCAAGGTGATCTTATTCTCAATCAATGCACATCATTTTTGCTGGTCTCGTATAGATGTCTGCGAAACGAAAACAATCAGCGATTTGCCAAAACAATTACAAGCTGATGAACATTTCAGACAGCCGTAAAAACGAGATCAACACGTCCTTTGGATGAAACTTTAGATTTTCAAGCCACATCAGCTTCCCTGGATCCATTTTCCTTTGTTATAATAATGCATACTCCGATCCTGACCTCAAGCCTCAATATTTATGAAAATGTGCTTGACCTAGTCGATTGAATAAACTCCTGGGCATGTCCTGTTAGACAGACCTCTGCTTCAGTTTCATGAGGTCCCCTAACACGAGCAACATGTTCAACCTTAGGACACGTTTGGTCCTGAACACCTGTTTTTTTTAGGTGTTCTGGTTCAATTTGGAAAGTCCAGTCTGAATTAGTAATTTATTATTGGGTTAGTAGAATATTTTCAATACATTTGAGATTGTACCAAGAAGATATTTTGAGTAGAGTGCACACTTTGCAGCAGTAGATATGCATGAACATTTCTCTCACTGAGACAAAATTGGAGTTAAAATAAAGGCTAATACTTAGGTATTCGTTTATTCAGTACATATCTATATTTTTGCATCTAAAATGGAAGGATTTATTTACAGTTTATATTTGGTTGACAGTACATGATTATTTCAGAGTTGAATTGTACTTTTTCTGAGTTCGGAAAAACAAAATCTATTAAATGATGAATTTCCTCATTCTTTTTTTCCATTTTCCTTTTGCCTGTGTTAATATCACCTCATATTTAAGGTTGCACCTAAATAGACAAAAGTAATATTGAAATGCTTATGAATTGTAGATCATTTGGGAACTACTCCGAGCAATGTCCAGGAAAAACTTGAACTGTTTTCATTGCCTTCCTACAAATGAAAAATAATTTTCCCTGATTCAGTATCAGCATTTATTTTTGTAGAAAGCAAATTAGAAGCCCTCTTGCAATAAAACAAATTTGGTACGGAGTTACAGCAGATAAAGGTTTAGTGTTGCAAATATAAAAATGCACAATGTTTGTTCACTTTGTTGTACTGTATAATAACCCTTAAATACCATTTTCAGTTATGTTTACTCGGGTTATTATTGCACTTATTTATTGAAAATGTAAACTCTAATATTTTATGCACGCTGATGTTTTTACGCCAATGCCATTGATGCTGAATGTGTCTGTATGCTTCCATTCAGGACTTTGCTACCAAAGCCAAACTAACCGTACAGACATTGATCCAGCGGGTTGGGTTCTTTGGAATTCTAGCCTGCGCCTCTGTAAGTGCACCATTACATTCAATCTGTAAAAAGATATTTATTTGTTTGGTTAGATAATTGGTGATCGCTTGCAGGATTCATAACCTGATGAAATTGAACATTAAAATGATCTAAGGAAGATGATGGAGCCTGATGCGTGTTTCCAGTGAAGTAATTGAGTCTTTTTTCCCCCCTCAGATTCCAAACCCTCTATTTGACCTGGCAGGAATAACATGTGGCCATTTTCTGGTCCCCTTTTGGACTTTCTTTGGTGCAACACTGATTGGAAAGGCAATCATCAAAATGCACATTCAGGTAAGGAAGATGGGTTAGGGTTCATGTTTGAAGCAAATCAGGCAGTACTGAGGAGAGAGGGATTTGGGTTACAGTAGATGTATTTGAATATTCTGTATTTGATTCAGTCTGTTAGATCAAAGTGTCTGATTAAATATCGATTCAATATACAAATGACTCAAATCATCATCAATAGATGGCTATAATAATAATTAGTTTACTATGAATGTATCGTTGGTGGTTGCTGAAACATTATGCAGTGCATCGTCAATACTGTACAGATTTGAGGAGGCCATTTTGTGCTATGAAAGCAGAGAGGGTCATCCATTTTGTGAGTGCAGCTGCAGCAGGCATTTCAGTAGAGGACTTGCAAAAAAAAACCTGAGAGACTTCGAAGACTGTTAAAGACTGACAAATGATTTTTGGAGGTCCTTAATCCCTGGGTTCATTTTGTGATCATTTTACCACCACAAATGGCAAAAGTAACCAAAGATCGCATAAGTGTTGCATTTGTATTGAACAAACTGTTGCAACAAAATTGGAACGAGTTCATCGTTTGGGTGTTTCATTACCTAGAGACTTATGATGGGTGGAGGTCGTAGCGACGTGGAGATGCACGTGTATTATTAGATGATGTGAGAGATCCGTGGGCAGCAGTGTCACAGGGGGCGATGAGGGCTGCAGGCCCCAGGATCTGCTAGCAGTGCCAGGATACCAGGTGTGTCTCGTAGTGCGTACAGTGGCACACCACCGAGGGTGGAAACTGAAGCCGCTTCACTAACAGGGCCTCCGCTCTCTCTCTCTGTCTCTGCTCTGCTAGTTTTGCTGCTGTGTGTTAAGTCTGGAAAGAATGCCGAGAATTTGGTTGGTAGTATTACAACTTCTTTGTGCTCTGTTTTTGCAACGCTAAGCCTTCGCTGTTTTGAGTCGCGTACGGGAATACTGTTCTTACTGTAGCAGCTTAAGAACGAAGGAAACGGGACTAGAACTAGAGAGAATGATGAAGTTAAACAGGTGAATATGTCCCTTGTGGCCTAGCCAGGGAACAATGCAAGAAGGGGATTTTGAGATGGGATGTGTGTGGGCGGAAGAATCTTTGCTGCCTTGATGGTTCAAAGAGCTGTGCAGTGCTGGGTTTGTACCTGCAGAAAGGTGTGTTCACTCTGGTCCCAGAGGGTAGCACACAACACAACACACACCCCCTTTCCTTTCTGCCAGTTTTCGAAATGCGGACCTTCTAAACCACTGTCCAAAAAAACCTGCCGTTAATTTCCATACTTTTTTTTACATACGTTTTCCTTAATGACATGTCATTGAAGATCTTATCAAAAGTTTTTTTTTAAAAATGATTACGAAGAAGGAAGTAGTAATTATCTAGCGTGGTTCAGATCATGGATTACCTATTTCTAAATGTCCTTCCAGTATGTCCTTCCAGTAAACTCAGTACGAGCTAAGAGGAAACGCTGTTTGGCAGAAGAGACGCTTTATTGGCCATCTAACAGTGAACAATAGGGCCTCAAACAACAGAACAGAAGTAACGTAGTTGACTTAAAACAAAGTGTTTCATCTGTCAAACGTGAACAACACTCACCCAGGTCGTATTAGCCTGTGTCACACAGTGGGACATTTCAACTTCCCTCCCAAATAACAAACAGAAACAGCCCTGTGCCTCTAAAAGAACAATCCAGAAATACACTCACCAGCCAACCTGTCTGTTGAGCAGCCATCTAGGCCTCCTAGTGTTTCCTGGTTGCTGCACTGAAAGGAGCTGAGCGGTAAACAGCCGTAATGAGCGTCCTAATGGGAGACGTGGTACTGATTTGACCCGTAGCTGCTACCACCCCCATCCACCCTCCCACCCACTCTACCTCCCATCTCCTGTGTGTCCAGTCTGGGCTGGTAAGCAAGCCTGCATCCTGCTAGACAGGAGCCCCTTCCAGGCCCTACTTGACGGTTAAGAACACAGTGACACATCTCTCTAATCCTTGCTGCGGCCTCTCCGTTGAAGGCCTCCTCTCCTCCTCACACACACCCTCCACCCTTCAACAGCTTCTTTTTTTTCTTCTTCTTTCATTTAATCACCCGTCATCCCACACCCACAGACCCCCAAAGACATTCTGTGTAATTTCCTGACCTGTCTGTGTGATGGTGATGTGTCATAGAGTGCAGGCTCTTTGGTCCTGGCCAACATGACAAAGGGCCACTTCTCTGCCTCCCTTATGGGACCGCCTGACAGACACCAAGTGTGGCTTTGGTTAGGGGGGTGGGATATTAATGACCAAGCAATGAATGTGCTGCCCCGTGCTGTACCCCCCACGACCACGCAGTCCTCTCTAACTGTATCTCTCTCTCTCTGGCTTTCTCACAGAAACTGTTTGTGATCATAACCTTCAGCAAGCACATAGTGGAGCAGATGGTGGCGCTCATCGGGTGAGTAAGCCTTCCAATGAGTAATATTGAACCTCTGTGCAAATGGAAATGCGCTCGTGTGTCGCGTTTGTGTTGCGCGCGCGTGTATCGCACTTGGTGGAGGAGGGCAATGATAGGGGCTGTCGGTTGAGAATGCTGCGATTGTGCCATTGAGGTCGCCCATGGCCCTGCAGGGGAAAGCCCGCTCCTATTCATTTGAGGACTGAAAAAAGGTCACTGACCTAAAAGTAGATCCAAATGAAACGTGGCGATATATAGAAGAGCAGTGGCCGCAGCGGATTTTTTCCAAGCACATTTCGAACGGACGCCCTTTTTTATGCCTGCCTGGGAAAAGGTCTTTGTTGCATCCCTCCCTCGGTCGGGGTGTTGGCTGATAAGAGGGATGTATCACGTGGGCGGGTGGGTATGAGCAAAGGCATGCACGGAACCTTCCAGGTGAAGATGATCTCAAGGCTGCCTGTGTCATCTGGTTCTTGGGCTTCGATTTATGACCACATGCAGCTTGACTACTGGCTAGTTGGAGCTCTATTGAGCAATCATTTAGAACGCAGGCAACAGGAGACGACTGATATTGCGCCTTTTAAATCAAACCGTTCATGATATTGTTGTCAATTTGTCAGTACCAGTCACTCTTATCTGGGGATATCTATATGTCCTGCAATACACACACGCGCGCGCGCACACACACAGTCAGACACACACACACACAGTCACATACACACACCCCTCTGGGCTATGCTACAGGGCAGGATGTTGAGTTGATCTTGTCGAGGTGCCAGGCGGGCAGCTGGTGATTTCCCCTACACACCTGCAGGTGGGAGTGTCCCTTTGTGCACCCACACATATTCACTCACACATACACACACACACACATACCCATGTATGCCCATGCACACATACCCACGTGCGTCTGTATATAAGTACACACACACACACACACACACATTGAAATAAGGCAGTAAGAGGTCATCACCTCACATCATTGGCAGGAGGATTTTGGGTTTTACAAGAAAGTGGTTTGAATTCTTTCTGGTGTGTGTGTGTGTGTGTGTGTGTGGTGCGTGTGGTGTCACGGGTTTCACTGCAGAAGCATGGTGCTTCTAGTTGTTGTTCATTGATTGGAGGTGACAGATATGGGGTGAATGGCAGGTTTCGTTTTGAATCAGGACGCTGCAGCTCCGTGTCTGGTTTCCCCTTTTTACTACCTTTCAACCGTCGGCTTCCTTCCTGTCTCTCGCATATCCACCTTGACAGTTCCACGCGCGCGCGCGCGCACACACACACACACGTTGTGTCATCCATAGATAAGTCATGCTCGCTGTTAACCCTTTAGGTCCTGGCACACGCTGTTATTAACCCCTCGCTCAACGATATCTCTAGTTCAGACATTAACGACTTAAGCAGTATCACATTTTACGTCTTTGCTTTAATCATTCGCGTTGGTTGACATATTCATTTGCTCTTTGCTTCGCAATGACATGAACTCGATTACAGTCGACAAACTTGACCAAGTTTAGCTTCTCTTTTGATTTCAGAGTGTAGCGGAACTGAACGAGTTATTCTAAATTGTTTTCAATTGAAAGAAAGTTGAATGAATCTGAATGGTATACTGAATGAGTAAGCTGTTGGCTGTCATTATTAACAATTCTTCAGTGAAAAATCGCCTTGCTGCATGTAGGATGTATCTGCATACATCCAAATAGTAAGGATAATAGTATTAGCTCACCTTATTTAAATAGGATTTAATTCACTATTTGTGAAAAATAACACAAAAATATACACTAACTAAACCATATATATATATGCAGTTAAACACCCAATTACATCAACCTTTCTTCATTTACATAATGCTTTTTATGCAAGTAATATATTAAGTATATATTTAAGTAAGTTATGTTACATTTGATATCGAGTTAATATTTAAGGTGTGTGTCCGACAATGGTTTCATATCCACAATTGAAATGATTTCTATTTGGATTGTACCTTTTTTTTCTTTTTTTTAAAGTCATTTTTAAATTCACTCTTCATGTTAGAACAGTAGGAAGGACCCTGTCATGTCATTGTGACTTTTGGACTTCCTTGTGGTGATTTTGTTTTCACATGACATGAGACGGCACTATCCTTTGCAGCGGTTGTTATTTGAAAGTTAACCATTGTCAAGCAATCGCCCCACAGAGTGGACCACGTGCCCGCTAGTATTTCACATCAGAACAGTCATCTACTCGCTCATCGAAAGCCTATTTTTCACCGTCGCAACAGTCCAGTTGCAGTTCTCATCGGTGGACATAACAATGGAGTGCAGCTGAGAGAGAACCGTTATGAACAGTGGAACTCCCTTTCGACAAGTAACTGGATGGGGGACATTTCAGTTCAAAATGTGTATTCCCTGCATCTTAAGACGTTGAAGACTCTTAAAAGAAGTCATGGCAATACAGATGGGAATACTTGTAGTGAACTGTGTGGAATTTTCAACATTGAAAACACATTTTGGTGAAAAATGTAACCTTTTCACGCATCAAAATCAGCATCTGAAATCCACATAAATAACCTTCTGAGTGTCTGCATCTCCAGGCTTCAAGACCAAAAAAAAAAAAGATGTGATGTTTTTGATAAGAAGTAGATTAAAGTTGTATTTTATGGCCCTTTCGATCTGGCCCCCTCACAAGAGAGATGTGTCTCGAGTCATTGTTATAATGAATAAGAACTTCCGCCTATCATCTTTAACAAGCCTTTGATGGAGCCTGTGAGCAATCACACACAGCTTTCATCCTCCTGTTCTTGTGGCAGTGTTGCCAAGCGGCCCACAAGCCGTACACTGGAGAGTGCTTGTTATGATCCTCCTCTATGATCTCCTCCAGGCCCCAGTGCAGCAGGAGTCATGCTCCCTCTACTTCCATGGATCTGCCGGAGTTAGTCAGATAACCTGTCCCCGCCCCCCCCTCCCCTCTTCCATCTCCTTCTTATCTCTGCCTCAGCTCAGTCACTCAGGATCTGGACGTTAAAACTGAGCCGTCGTGCCCCTTTTTACTGGAACACACAGCTTTCCTGTGGTAATCATGCTTGGCGAATGTTAGACAGCCAGTGATGAGCTATTTATTTCGGCTCTTTGATCTGGCGCTAGCGCCTTTGTTTAGGCTGAGCTGGAGGGCTGGTTAAGCCTGCCAGATAGATATCTTAACCGCCGATCTGGTGCTATTTGGGAATGAAAGGGTGTCTGATGATGATGATTATGATGGTGAGGAGGATGGGTGGTACAGTTTTAAGTGCTGATTCAGCGTCTGCAGGACGACAGCATGTCTGGACTGTGTCAGTGTTTCCCCTGCTGTGGCAGGAGGGTCAAGTCTTAAGAGCTTTAGGGGGCTTGAAACACTAAAGTGTGCGTGCCTGGTTTCCTGCGCATGTGCTTGCCTGTGCGTGTCAAACATTTCTGGTTAATGATCAATCAGCAATCCATCCTCTTGATTGAAGCATCTCATAAAGCCCTGGCCAGTAACAGTCAACATGTCGTGCATTGTCATGCAGGGGCTCCAGTCATCCTGCACGCTGTGTGGCAGCGGAGGAGCTGGCGGGGGTGGGAGGGGAGAGGGGAGAACCATTGAGATGCACAGAAGAGTGGCTATGTAGGCCGGGCTCCTCAGGGGTCTTGCTGTCAATACCAGAGCGACAGAGTAGAGGGAGGACTCTGCTCTCCATGACAAAGCAGCCATTTCCACCTGAGTCCATCTTCTAGTCAGAAGGAGATTAGCAGCACAATGGCCAGGCAGATGGCCTTTCCTGTTCTGGGTCTAACACCAGATCGGCTCCCGGACCTTGGGTAGATGGAAAGGCCAGAAAGGAAGAGCGGGAATGAATGAGAAGAATGGATTCGGAGGCAGAGTGAGACCTGCAAAGGGGTTTCGCGCGAATCAGTAACTGACGCATTGAGCCAGAGAACGGATGATTCCTTTCTGCGGGGACGTGTGACAATGTGGATGTCGACTTTGCCAAGAAGTACGGCGAGGTGTGAGTACCGACGAAGCCACGGTGACTGCGTGAATGCTCCATGACGTCGAGTCCCCTGACTCAAGTCAAATCAAATCAAACCAGGCAGTCAGCCCTTTATTTACTCTATCTCCTGTTGGCTCATTCCATGGTTAACAGCCTCCACGACGGGCACCTCGCTGCCAGTATAAATAGCACTTGTGAGAAATGTGAGTAAATTCTTGCCACTAACGCAATCGGCAGGAAGGGAGCGGTCTCGGGTCTTCCAGGGCTGGGTGGCTGCTTGTAGGTGACCACAGGAGGCACTCCCCTCCAGGTTAGTCACTGCAGGGAGTGTTGGGAGGGACACAGCCTGCAGACGGACAGGCTGGTCACCTGAGGCCCCCCTCACAAAGGTGGCATTGATCAGGGCTTGGTGGCTGACCGCCGCCCCGCTCACTCTGGTCTGGTCTGTTCCGGGCGGGTCGGAGGGGAAGTCACAGTCAGACGTCTCATTTCGACAGACAGGATCAGAGTGGAGAGGTTAGGAGAGAGTGAGGGATGCAGCCTCAAACTGAGGGTGACTGCTTTTATACGGCGTCGTTAAGTTTAATGCCCGGCACAGCAGGAGGGGGCTTTCTCCTCAGCTCCTCTCTGTGATAACCTCGGCCTTTGGCCGTGACAGTTGAGAAATCCGACCAACCCGGGAGGCTTTGTCGTCCGTCCTCCGCGCCCCCCCCCCCCCCCCCATTCCAGGTTCACCTTATCTCAGCCTTTAGAATAATATGACCTGTTAACTGAGTTATGAAGCGGTGAAGGCGATACGTCTCTGTGGTCATTCACGCTAGGAGCAGCAGCAGTGAGGAATTGTGTGTGTGCGTGTGTGTGTGTGTGACTATGGCTTGGACGAGGAAGTCTATCGGGAGAGATGGGGGTTTGGATGAGGGTGGGGAGGGGCTGCGTGTCTACTCAGTGACACCATCTCCGGTGTCATGTTCCTAGTCCTCGGGTCCAGCAGGATCATCACACCACCTTTCTCGCTCCCTGCGTTGCTGATTCATTTGTTTTCGTCTCCCGTTGCCCCCTCTTGTCATCCCCTATCGAGATCTGGTCCGGTCATCAGATCAGGCCTGAACAAGCACCAGACAGCACAGTTCACTTCTGGGAAATTACTCATTTGTTTATTAGCTCACTAGACTACACAATGAGTGTGGGCCGTTGATGGGGCACCATGGATTCATTGTGGACAATATCTGATTAGGCTGGGATGTAACGACACACTCATTGGCTGTTAGTCAGCGTCATGTGCAGTTGTGTTGTGGTGATTGGGTCCTGTCTCCTGCGGTCTGCTGTGTTGTGTGATTCTGGGCTTGGTTTAGCAGTTGTCCTTGGAGGATGAGTCGTCATCCAAGTGTGGTCCCGGTCCAGACCTGAGTCACGGCACGGCTGAATGGATGCGTTACCGCACACGCGCACACACGCTCACACACACACAAGCAAACACAAATCCCTAATCTAATATAAAATGTGTCTATTCAGAAGTTTACAAACTAAAGGTTACAAAAAAAAATGTAAACTATAAGGATGTGCTTATTTCTGTTTGTTTCCTATTAACTGTATAAAAATATACTTTTTCATATATTTTGCCTCTCTCATTTTCAATTCGGTTTTTGTCTGACTCATTTGTGAGATGTATGTGCAACCTATATACTGTAGTAGAGCACATTGTTTGTGCTAGGGAAGGCCAACTCACTGCTTGTGGTTTTTAATAGCTTCATGGTAACCTATGTGGTTGCCACAGCAACCAGTCATGGTTAACATTTGAGCCGCACATACAGTGCTGTGTACATTTGCAGGTCCATTATATGAGTCAAACATAGCATCGGTGTAGTAGATGTTACTCTCCTTTTGGAACAGTGCTATAGGACCAATCTTCTCCACAGTCACTCACACACACATACATATCACCCCCTTGTCTGTGTCTTCACTGTCTGCTGTATGGTCCTGTCTGCTTGTCGTGAGTCAGTAAGCCCCTGGCCAGGCTAACTCACCCATCGCTCCACAGTAACACACCTCCACAGTCTGTGGGGCTGCATCAGAGGCTGGTTTATGGGCCTGCCTGGGAGGTGACAGGAATAACTTCCTTCTGTAATTGGTGCCTTTGCTTTCCCGGCATCGTAGTGGGCACTCATAGTGGGTATTTGTGTGCGTGTGTTTGACTGGCAGTCCAGCCAGTCCTGTGCTGATAAGTCGTTTGCCAAAAAGAAATGACTTCATCTATGGGGCTGTTCCGTCTCTTTGTAGTGTTAGTGGACTCCTTTTTGTATATATGTGTGTGTGTGTGTGTGTAGGATGGAGGGTGTGAAGGAGGCGATGAGATAGGGAGTGTGTGTGTGTGTGTGTGAGTGGGCTGCCACAGATGGCTGAGGAGCGAGGATGTGATAAACACGCTGGTTGGGGGATCTCCGTCCAGGAGCAGCCTCCATGCTTTGGTGGTGAGGTCATCAGGAAAGAGCCCCATCCCTCTGGCTGACGGAGCAGAGAAGGGAACCAGGGAGACCCGCTGACATACGCGCACACGCAAGCACATTCACACCTCTCTGGAGGATCGCTCTCCGTGAAATGAATGAGAACATGTCTTGTTTTCAGTGTGTTCTTTTGACTGCGTTTTTTAAGAAGTGGCACCGTTGGTGTGACTGTGTCTGAATGCACGTTGTGGATGTCAGGCTTAGGGTCACTGTAGCCTAGAGGTCAGGATTTCAGTTTGTCAAGGGTAATAACTCCAGCTGTCCCACTAACACTGTCTGTTGTGGAGTTGGTGTTGTGTTGCCAGTTGAATGTGTGTGTGTGTGTGTGTGTGTCTGTATATGCGTGTGTGTGAATGTGTGTGGGTGTGTGTGACTTTTATAGACTGTGTGCTGTAGGTTTTCTCTGTTTGTGCGTATGTGTGTGTGTGCAGACTGTAATGTGTTCAGTTGTCTTTAGTGAGTGTGTTTGTTTGTGTCGTTTGGACATGTTGCTGTGTGGACATGTGGGTATGCGAACGTGGTTTTTTGTGTTCTTTTCGTGTCTCTTCGTGTGCATGTGTATCTGAGTCATGTCTTTGCATGTCTCCGTTTGTGTGTGTTTCTGTGTGTGTGCACGCGTGCGCGTGTGTGTGTGTGCGCGCATTTGTATGTATGTGTGTGTGTGTGTGTGTATGTCTTGCTTTTCCCTCCTGAGGTGGCAGGCTGTGTTCTGGCGGGCAGCTTCAGAAGGGGCCTAAGGTCAGAGGTCGTCTCTGACTCATGGCCTGTGGAATTCGGTCTCTCAAGCAAAATCTACTGCTCTGAAAAATCTGAATAGTCTTTTCTAACGGCAGCAGGAAATGATAGCTCATTAAAAAAATCCGGCCGTTGATGGCAGTCACAAATTAACTCTTTCATGTCTCCTAGCAGGCAAGAAGGATGTCGCTCTCGCAGGAAGTGGCGCAAATCCCCTTGAAAGGCTCGCTGTAAAGAATGCCACTCAGCACCTGAACACTTCTCTCAGGTGTTCTTCATCAGGGATTTCACTTTCTGGTTTTGATTGGGAAACCGACCGCCTCATAAAAATGGAGTTTATTGCACTTCAGCATGCTGCACAACTTAGAACGCACATTGACTTCTCGGCAACATCGCTGTAGTTGTCTATGACTGCATGGTGCTTGTGAAGATAGTGTTGGGATATTTTTTACTGTATCGCGTATGTTAGCTGAGCGGTAGGGATTCGATTTTTGGAACCGAACCCGTGCGTCTGGTAACACCAGCCGCCGTGGTTCACTGACAAACAGGCCAGCAGTCCCCGTTCCACCTATCACACAGCCTAACCTCTATCAGTCTGGATGTTCCCATGCCTCCTCTAGCCTACTGCAGCGATGCTGCCTGTGATGTCGGTGGTGTTTTTGTTTTGAAGTTTGTAGATGCACGCTGCCAACACGTAGGTTTGCTGTTGGGTCTGTGGTGTGTGGGAGCAGGTATTTGTAGATGTGTGACGGTCATTCTCAGAATCTGTCTGTGTGTAGGTGTATACGTCTGTGTGAGTGCATCTGTGTGTGCATATCCGAGTGTGTGTGTGTGTGTGTGTGTGTGTGTGTGTCTCTACAGTGATACCCCACCCTCCAGTTGGTCTGAGTCAGCCTTGGGTTCCCAACACTGCCATGAGATAGAGAAATGATCTCATGGACTGAGGAGAATTCAGACTCCTCATTCTAAATAGATCCCTCGTCACCAGTAACACAGGTGGCCTGTATGGTACACGCCACAAATAGGATCTGTACAAGCAGAGGGTTAGGATTAGGAAAACTACCTGTTAAAAAGTAAAGGAGGTCTACTTGTTATTTTCTCCTTTTCCCCCCCTCTCCCCCTGAGATGTCTCCTACCTCAGTTAACAGACAGTAGCAGCCCCTGTACCAACACCCTGATGTCCATATAGTGCGACCACTGTTGTTCAAACAAACACACCTTGTCGCTGATGTCGTTCATTTGCTTTCATTGTGAAATTTAATTTCACTTAGGTGCGATTGCTTCGTTAGATAACGCAGTTATTTGAAATAACTGTTTGATAACATGGCTATTTATTTGTACTGGTCTTTTATCGGTAACGTGATTGATGGCCTTACACACAACATATCTCGGTCAGATTGTGTTTTAGAGGAGAACAATGAACGGACACGTACGGAATGATTTCAGACTTAGCACATCAGAAACAAATTGAAATAATTATTTATTCTTTCTTTACCTTCATCTTTGCTTGAAGTCTTGTTATATAATGTTTAATCACATCAAACCCATCCACAAATTGGAGGGAAAAAAATAAAATAGAGAGTATCTGAATTCAAATGTACTTTTCATTTATACAGGACTCACCTATATATTTTTCCCCCACCAGAAATATAGGTGGATGGAGGCGTAATAGAAAATGAATTGAATTTGAGAAAACTTTAAGCAACCATTGCTGTAAAAAAAAAAAAAAAAGATTTACAACTAAATTAGATTCAGAATTATTTTAAGCATATTTGCTCTCTTATTAATTCCATTATTTAAATACAATTCATGGTATGTTTTGACTTTGGCATAATAATATAACATATTTCGACTTGATTTCAATTTAGCTGAAAATACTATGGAATTGTGTTGAAGGGATTCAATTCGATTGAGCACTTTCCTTATACTTATTTACAATGATCTCAATCCGTAGCTTTAAGTAGATACACCGATGTTCTTAATAATGTTCACTATTGGATTTGCAACAAGTAATACTGCATTTATCATTGTATCTCTCGTTTGCTCGGTATTTGTTGTAACGTACGACCTTACAGTAAATTCAAAGCAAGAATTGGAACTTGAAACTTGCTATTTGCCAGTGTAATGTTTCACTCAATAGAAATCAGTTCAACGCCTGAACTCATGTGGGATTCTCCTCTAAGATTTTCGAGACCATGATTTCTTGGTTTTATAAATATTTCATCATTTGAGCTAATTTAATATTAACTATTAAATACTTCAATAATTTATATTATAATGTCATGTTTGTATATTATTCTAAGATTATAATTTATTTATCTGCAAGTCCGCATTGTAAAATTTAATTCACAGACACAACAATTCATTTTAGGGTTAGTGGTAGATTTGTTCAATGTCCAGCGGTTAAATAACAGGAAGTAATTGTTTATTACTGTTTAATTTAGTTGGATTAAAATTTAGCTGCTTGCAGTTTCTCAAAAATTTTTTCTTTAGTGAAACAGGGGATGTGGTGTGAAAGATTACTTTGTTTTATTGTAAAACTGACATTGAATGAATCTAACCACAGTTTCATCAAAGAATCACAGTTTTTCCACAGTTCACAGTTCATGTATGTGTCCAAATCCTAATATTTGATCAGAATCCACACAATCTATTTTTTCACGGCATAGTCTACAGGTACAGCAGATTGTTACAGTCTCCTTCAACAAAGACACGTACACTGGATTTGTTCCCACACAGAAGATAAAATCACCGTTTGGAAGAATGATACTTACAGCACAGGTATATTAAGGAACACATTTATTGAAGAAATGTCAAAGTCCATCATGTAAAAAAAAAAACGTTGTTCTGCATATAGTTGAAGGAAGCCAAAACCATATTTGAAATGAGTGTGACACTCCTGTAGTATTAAAAAGCCTCTTTCTGACGGTTGAGTTTCTCCTGCTTTTGTTGCTTGAGTCGCCCAGGCTTATGACTCAGTATTGCTCATCGAAGAAGGCATGAATCGAGCCCGCCATTTCATCAACCATGGGTTTCAGTCTTTGTTCAAGTTCAAATGCTTCAATCTACTAAATGAGTTTTTGGGAGTTTAGGTACCAAGAATGTTTGGGTTTTTTTTGTTGTTGGACCTAAACAAAGAATAAGGACCTAGGTTGAAATGAGCTTTTGAAAGGTTAGGTATGGTAAATATGGCTGTTGGTTGGGGGAGGAAATGGCATTCCCTCTCATTTCTGTCGGTTCGTCTTAGACATATTTCTTGAATTCTTTTGTGCTTTCGCTATTGTGAAGTATTGTCACATTGCCCCTGTTTAGCTTCCCTGCCCCCCCCCCCATTTTTCTGCCAAATGATGTTGAGGTTGTCCGTTACGTTGTGTTTAAGTAATGATTAGAGAAGGCTGACCAGTTTGCAAACTCATTCATTTACCACGTACTTATCTCACACAATGAAAGGGAAGGTGTGTGTCGGCTTTGTCGGTGTGTGGGAAGTGTGGCAAAAGGTTGCGTCGAAGAGAAAGTTGTCCGACCCATAAAGTCAGCTTTAAATGAGTATGACATTGCCCTGCCTGTTCAAACATGCATTAGGAGCTTTGAAGTGTGTCTTTTGAACATGGTAACCTGTCATTTACTGTATACGGATGGATTTCATTGACTGTGTATTGCCACAAAAATATAAAAGTGAAGATCTTTAGTATGTATTTGTTTAGTGATTAATCACTAACTCCTGACTAGGGATGGGCAACTCGCTACTCCGGCACATTCTCGCTCTTATTTTTTTTTCTCCTTTGTGTGTGAGTTGGGGGGGGGGGTGCTTGTAGTTGGTGGCTGAATCTTGTAAAGGGTTTCCTAATATGGGCTGTCTTACAGGAGCACTCTCCTCCTATGGGCTTAGAGGGCAGGGCCTTCCCTTTGCTCTCAGCCAGTGATGACACAGCCCCACGACTCACATCCTCATTAATTGGCTAAAACCAGTTCTTACAGGAACCGCCGGTGATAAATGTGAGAGTTCTGGACGAAAGGTCATTCATTTCTGGGCTCGCGTCTCGCGGCGTAGAGGAGCACTGCACCGGGAGATGGACGCGCGGTTCACGGAATGTGGGTGTGAGCACGAGCGGGCGGAGTGTACATGGGCCGTTGGGTGTGGCACTCAGTAGGTACACCGAAGCCAACTTAAAGTTTCTTCCTCCTTTGATCTCTCTCCGGTATTTTCTTTCTTTTTTTCTTCTTTTTATCTTCTTTGTGTTGTTTTTTACTCGAACTTAGGATATGACTTCTCAGGTAGGGGTGTGTTATTCCTCTGCGTTCTTTTAATTTGGGTCCTGTTCGGCAATTCCTGAGTCGCTGTGGAGTGAGATCGCACGGCTTGAGTCTCCGCTGCCTTGGACGGCCATTCGTGGGGAGAGGAGCGCAAGAGCTCGTACCATGGAAGCCAGGACAGCGTGCTCCCTTTGTTGCTGCGAGGTGCCTTGGGCTGGTGCAACGTTAAAATGCATGTGACCGTGCTTTGTCCTCTCCTCTCCCCCTCCTCTACCCCTGGCCACTAATGCCTCTCCTGTTCCCTCCATCGCCGTACCTCATTCTGACTCGCCGTTCCATGTAGATAATTGCGTTGGTCTTGAGGCACGGCGGCTAGGATACCCTGTGCTCGGGGCGGCCATCAAGGCCTCAACGAGACTCTTCTGGAGGCCACGGTTCGTTAACGATTGCCCGGCGGTCGCATAGGAGAGGGCGGGATCGTCCACCGGCGGTGTACGCGCCGGCCTCCTCAGTACTACCTCTACGATTATCTTGCACTACTTCGCTGTTTCAACAGGTTTTAAAGTAATGAACTCGAAGACTCTAGCTTCCAGCTTATACGTTGTTTCCCTCCTCTTCCCTCAGATGTCTTTGACTTCGTTTATCTTAGTCGTAGTCTATCTCTCCCTTTCAAGTTCTCTCTCTGTCTCGTCTCTATCTCTTTCCTCTGTGATTTTTCCTTTCTTATGTCTGGTTGCCTGAGTCTGTTCTACTCTTTTTCATTCAGGTATTTTAGTCCACTTCTGTCAGCGGTTGGACTCTAGTAAATAGTAGTAGTTCTGTATGTCCCACTCAACGCCGGGGGGGCTTTGCGCAGCGTTGCAATGTGTTGGAGTGGTACTGTTGCGTATCTCGCTCGGGCTAGATCTGAGGAGACACTCAAGCAGTGACGAAGGGGCTAGCTGTTGTCTGCCGCGCAGAAGTTGGGCGGGCAGAGCGGGTGGGTTGTGAGGGGGCTGTGAGAGAGAGAGGGAGAGAGGGAGAAGGAGAGGGAGGGAGGGAGGCCAGTGTGGGGTCTGGCTTTACTAGCTTAGCAGCGTAGCTCAATTGTACTGTAGGACGGGGCGTGCTGAGTCATGCTCAGTCTCAGCGATTGGGAGTGTGTGTGTGTAAATGTGTGAGTGGTCACTCCCCCGTGTCACACTGTGCCCCGCCTGAACCCGGCGCTGACTGGAGGCTAGGGGAGAGGGGGCGGGGGCTGGGGCGGGGGACTCTCTCGCTAGTGACAATCCATCAAAACCTTCTTCTAGAACAAAAAGAACCAGTTGTAGCTGGAGCCCTATCTCTTTGAAAGCTTTTTTTTCTCCCTTCCTCTCTCTCGCCTTCTCTTGCTTTCTCTCCCTCTTTTTCTCTCTGTTTCTCCCAATCATTCTCTCTCTCTCTTTCGACCACTCTAGTGATTCATTGAAAAGGTTTTTTTTTTTACCCCTCCTTTTATTTTTTTTTACTCGCTCCTGTATTTCTTTGGCTAGAAAGAGAGAGAAATAGAAGCAGAGACTTTTAGTTGCACAACGAGAGATTAAGGCTGTTTCTAGAACAATGTTCCTTTTTTCTTGTAACTTGAGCCTCCTGCAGTTACAGGAGAGAAACGAGGCAATTTAACAGTGTGGAGGGAGGCTGGTAGCCGGGGTCAGTGAGGGCGGGTAGGGAGGATGGTGGGGGCCACAGAACAGCAGCGTTTTATTAGCCCCAATCTCTATCTGTCCAGCACATGGCAGAGGAAACCATCTCCACGCTTTAGCCTCTTGGATCATCACGGAGAACAAGGAACGGAGCTGGGTCGGATCTCCTGACTGACCAACCTCTCTGTTCTTTTGTGGTTCCTCACAGGAAGAGAACTGGCTATCCTGGCTATTCGAAAAGGTGGTGATCATCATGGTGTGTTTCTTTGTCTGCTCCATCGTCAACTCCATGGCCCAGAGCTATGCCAAGAGGTTACAGCAGCAGAAGTTCTCAGAGGGCAAAAGCCAATGAAGACCTCCCTGATATTCCTTTTGGAGCGCTTTGGGGTTCTGTGGTCCAGATCCTTGCTTCTTTCAGACAGAATTGTGACATAATCCGGAGATGACGGCTTCTTTAAATTGAACCCATAATGAAGTAACAGTTTTCTTTGTTTCTGTAGTGGTACTGACGGTTATTGCGTTTATTTTTGAATTTGGACTTCTTTCGTTGGCTTATTAGTGGTTGTTTTTAAAATAGAGATTTCAGGCTTCTAGAGTTTGGTCTTTTTTCAGTGGTGTCTTGTCCTCTCCAAGGTAGGTGCTTGATAGTGTGCTTGTTGTGGATAGG
Organism: Plecoglossus altivelis; assembly: GCA_036571765.1. Classification (NCBI taxonomy): domain Eukaryota; kingdom Metazoa; phylum Chordata; class Actinopteri; order Osmeriformes; family Plecoglossidae; genus Plecoglossus; species Plecoglossus altivelis. The sequence goes on from BROE01000019.1 coordinate 4,150,544, forward strand.
ATAACTATTTCAGGCATAGGGCAGCTCAAATCTGTGTGTGTGTGTGTGTGTGTGTGTGTGTGTATGGATGTAGTGTCTGACGGCAAGGATTCTCCACGGTCAGGCCTTATGCTTCACTGTTTGAAACTTAGTGGTTTTTATTGTAGAGGTGCCTGATTTACTTGATCGTGTTTGGTTTAGATCTCTTTACTCTAGCTAATTGAATTATTTTGTGAGTGTACTGTAAACCCATCTCACCTAAGCGTATTCGATTTGTAAAAATGTGACTTATGGTGATTCACTCAACTTTTGAGCAATAATGGCAATACAGATATGATAGACTGCGAATCTTGTACATACTTGTCTTCGGTTCATTTCCAATTTTTTCGTTTTCATTAATTTATTTAGCCGAAGAATATATTTCAGTTTTAAGTTAAAAATTGTGCCTCCTGTCGTTGATGCCATTTGTATTCTGTACAATTCCACAGAGCAACTAGGGATGAGTGTTTATAAATCAACCATGAATCGTTCTGCTCAAGCCTTTGTGTGGACTTATTGTTCTGCTTGCAGTTTGAGAGCATATGAGTCTGCCTGGGGCCACTCGGGCCAGATGCAAAATCAGATCTAGGAGTGTGTGTACGTGTGCGTGTGCGCGCGCGCGCGTGTGTGGTTGTCCACTCTTATATCTTGCCCCCGATTTGTCGCTCACTGCTACATCTCACATAGAACTCCACCGATTTGAGTGTGGAGGACTTCCAGTAAGTTTCGTTTAGTTTGGTGGGATCTGAGCTGAAAAGAAGCCTGCCGATCTTGTGGACAGTTGTGCTGCTAGGAGCCTCGTGGTGAGGGACTCCTTTGTCTGCTGTGTTTGTGGGGCTTTTACACGAGTGTATGAACACACACCCATCGTGTCTCTGATGCCCTGTAAAGCTCCAGCAGACTAGTGGACTCGTGTTCGGCGGTGCGCGAGAAATACAGACATCCAATAGATGTTATGTCATCGACGTATCTTTTTCTTCTTTGTGTCCTTTTCTCATTGGATAACGTCAGCTGGACAAGGTTCCAAGATTCCTCTTTTTCGTAATTGCTTGTGATTTTTTTTTCTTTTTTTTCTGTACCGTTGCCCTGGTATGTGAGTGCCGGAGTTTGGGCTTGGAGCAGGGAGGGAAAAAAAAGCTCAGAGTGAAAAGCTCCAGCTCCTTTACCTCAAGTGAACTCTCTGATGAACTCGATGCACTGCCCCAGTGACGGAGCCAGGAGACGAATCACTCGAGGAGATTCAAAACAGAGGGGCACTGTTGAGCGCACTGAGCTCTATGGTCTGCCTCAGATCCAGTCAAGCCTTTCAAATCCCTCTCTCTCTCCCTCTCTCTCTCTCTCTCTCTCTCTCTCTCTCTTTCTTTCAGGGTAAGTAAAGACAGGGTTTTTTTTTCCTTCCACATGGTGTGCATTTGTGCGTGTGTGTGTGTCCCAGGCATGATCGTCACTCTCTCGGCCCGTCAGATAGCTTATCAGACTGGTGTTGGCTGTTACATTGCATGGCGACAACAGTCTGTAGGCTGTCTGACATTTCGAGCTCTTTCATCTGACCAGCATCCTGTTGTGTACTTCTGTTGTTGTCATTGTTTGAGCATCCGTTAATGTGGGAAGTTTGGAGTCCGGTGTAACTTCCCCTAGCCCACTGTCTGTAACATATCATTAGTCAATTGTTATAGTGTAATTATTCATGTTTTGAATGTAAATACAGATGTATTCGATGAGTGTTTGTCCAACTGTACTTTTCTCACCAGGATTACCTGCCTCTTAAATGGGCCGGTGTGTGTGTATAGCTGTGTGTGTGTGTGTGTGTGTGTGTGTGTCTTTGCCTCCACCCGCTCCCTCCCTCTTTCCTTCCCTTGAATTTCAGATAATCCAGAAGGCTCACACCTTATTGCAACACCTTCCATTGTGACACCCAGGCATCGGTATGGGACACACTGTTCTCTGCTAGTTTCCTCTTCAGTTTCACACTTCCCTATTTTCCTTCGCAGATCTCTTTCCTCTTTTGCTCAATAGCGGCTTTTTTTTGGTCTTAGGTTGCATTTCATTGGTGCGTTGTTTGTTTTTGCTTAGGGGGTCATATTTATAGTTTTACCAAACTGAAATCATAGTTTGACCAGTAGATGGTCTTCCTGTGGTCGTAAAATATGCTGAGCCCAGATGACTTACCTTTTGAGAAATTACTAATGCTAGTGGGATGGTTTTTTCTGGTTATAAAAGCAAAATCCTTGGATAACATTGGAATGGTCCTGCTGGCTCTAGTAGTGTTATGTTTTATTTTTTTGGTGGTAAGGAAGGGGGTGTTTCAGAACATCCTGTTCCATAAGGGAGCCCCCTTTTAGGCGTATGTCTCCAAATGTGTATGTGCGAAGAGATTGTTTATGTCTGTGTGTGAGAGAATGAGTGTCTGTGTAATGTATGTCTGGGCTAAGTTTCTTCCTTTCATTGTATGTGTGTATGCTTTGTTTAAAAAATGAAAATAAAGTCCCCAAAAAAGAAAAGAAACTGCCGTTTTTGTGCTATTATTTGTTGTGAGGACGTTGTGTCGCCATGGAACACAGAAGACTCCTTGGTCGTACTCAGATGTCAGCCTTAGGGACGACAGAAAGCACTGAGTGGATCTCTCTCATTTCACATCTAATGTTTCACATTGAAATGGTTATCCTATTACGGAGTCTCTCCCTCAACATTTGCATCATACCGTCGCACATGGCGTGTAAAGGCAGTGGAACTAATTTACAAGCAGCTGATGGATTACGGATAAGTGCAGCCACATATTGCATTGTTCTTTTTTACAGAGGTACATGGCTGGTGTAGTTAGCATAACTGTCTTATTATATTGTGTCAGACTTAAATAGACGCTTAAACAGAGCTAATTGAATAAATGATGTGCGCAGCAAGAAAATAAAACAGACCAAAAACACACACACACACATGCATCAGTCTGTAAAAGTGAACCAATTATTATATGGGACAGAATCCATGTGTGCTGGGTAAGGGCGGGTCCCCTGGCTGCCACGCCCTGCCCATGACAGGCGATTCTCCTCCAGGGCTTAGCATGAAAACCAACATTCAAATCCTGCTTGTCCAAACAGGTCAGCCCACTAGTATGCAAATGATGACACTGCTTTTGTCCTCCCTCAATCTGTCCCTCTTTCTCTCCCTCTCTTTCTCTCCCTCTCTCCCTCCTTTCTCTCTCCCTACCTCTCTCCCTTTCTTTTTCTCCTTTCTCTCTCCCTCTTTCTCTTCCTTTCTCTCTTCCCCTCTTCCTCTACTTTATTGCCCTCTCTGTCTCTCTTTTCCCCCTCCACCGTTCCTGCTGATGGAGCTCCTTGCGTAGCTCGATGTCTGCGGAGGTCTTCTTCCTGAGAGTGGGAGCGTCAGCCCGCCTGATGCTAGTGTCTCTAGTTTAACGAGTGACTGAGTCACGCATGCTCCTCTCGCTAGGGGTCCCCTCTCTCTTGTCAGCACTCTAAGCAGCGAGGAAAACTGATGGAAGATCACTGTCTATGTCTTGGTGCATCACGTCAGTCTCCCCACATGTGGTGATGCACTCACTCTTTTTTTGATTAAAACGGATATTTTTTGTATTTGTTGTCGGAATTGAATCGTTCTTGGGATCAGATTTGGGATAGCTTACCCAACTGGTCTGGCTATTGCAGTAAGTTATAGAGAAGCGAGTGTCTTGAGGTGGTTGGTCATGGTTCATTGTGGACTACAGGAGGTGGTCTCTGAGGACGATTACAGCGACTGAAAACAACTGGAGCATGGATACAGTCTGCACCATAACACCTGGTGTCTTCCTCAAATGTCAGAAGTCAATAAGTATTTCACAACCACCAATTTCACAGAAAAAGATGAAGTTTGTGGTTGAAAGCACAAATGGAGAACAACGTGTTGTTCGTCATCAAACGTCTGTAGAGAAGTCGAAAATATAGGAACATCCTTGTTCATTTCATTTGTCTTAACAGTAACTAAGGTTTACCTAACTGGTCGGTTGCAGCTACCTATATGACTGGGTTTTTAATTCCGAGAACACAGATTTGAATCATTTTGATATTGTGATGTGTTTCAACAGTAATGAGTTAGTATTGAATTCACGTACATACAATTACAAATGTCATATATAGGAATCAGTGCTGTAGCATAGTTAGTGCTCATTCACATGGACTTTCTTTCTTGGTATTGATTTCCAAATTTTTAATGTGTCCCTAAACTCAATCTAGGTTACTCTTTTGGACAATCCTAGGTTGAATATTTACCAAACGACAGAAATGAAACAAAATCCACCACTTTGGGAGATTACACACTTTGGGAGTAAACCTGTACAATTTGACACATTACGGATGGCCATTTTGTACGTTTGAGTACAAGTGTCTGAGTCCACGTTCCCAAACTGCCAGCAGGGCAGAGTGCTCCAGTCACAACCGCCTCTGCCAGGTACAGATGTCAGGATGCCAAGACACACCCCGGTAATCACCTGGCACAACCTGTTCTGCATGGACTAAATATATAGGCTTGATTATTCTACATTCCTCCAAGTTACATAAATAAAAAAAAACATCATTTAAATTATGTATAGACGTTCATAAATTGATGTTGATTGTAGCTTGATAAAGCGATGATGAGGGTGACTGAAAGCTGGGAAATGCCATTATTTTGAAACAATCTTGATTGTTTCTGTTTTCATAAAGAAGGCCACCATGTGTTATGTCTAACATTTTCCTTCTTCAGTCCTTAATAACAAAGCTTTAATGGAAAAACCCTTTATAGTATTTGCAAGTAAATATGTTCTTTCACTCACTCACTCACTCTCTCGCTCTCTCACTCACTCACTCACTCACTCACTCACTCTCTCCCTCTCTTTCAACAGCAAAAAGCCCCTTTCATCTATTCTTGTGATTTCATGTTGTGGGGAAATTCTCCAGAGACATTTGATTCATAATTTTAACATAAAGTGTCTCCTTTTGGCCCGCTGCATGCATGTATATTGACTCATATGTCACTCTCTGTAAAACAGGCCAAGAAATGTTCACCATGCCGTAGTCTTAGTTACACATGGTCTGAAATTTTAAAAATGAGAATCCCTTAGTTGTGGGCATCCATAGAGAAAAGTACAGAGAGCGAGAAGGGAGAGAAGAGACAAGCTTTGATCTGAAAACACAGGTGCCACAAAGTCAACCATGTAAGGAATGCCTGGGTTCTTTTTATGTTGCAAGAATAAGCCATCTCTGCCCCCAGGCACTAAGAAAAGGTAAGGATTGTGGTATTACTCACACTGGGTATGGCCATGATACTATCTGAAAGACATCATATCGAAGTCACCTCCCTCTTCAGTGCCACCTAAATGAGAGACTGTGTATGTGTCGTTGCAAGCACAATCCAACAATGGCAAATGGAAAGAAGCATCTGGATGGATCTAGAAAGAAGAAAAGTACCTATTGACTACCGATCAAACCCTTTGTTTCGGCTGCCACCTACTGTCGACTGGAGAGATTACGTTTTGATTTGATTTGTGTGGCCACGGCACCGTTCGCCGCTTTATCGGAGCTGAAAAGTTACTAAAAGTGTTGGTTATCCTGAGTGTAAATTGCAGTGAGGCTATAATGGTTGCACGAAATCAAAGCTCTTAATGCTCAATTTTAAATATGACCCATATCTTGTGTCTGTTGTATATCTTGAATCTGGCGATATGTAAGATATGTATCAATTAAATATTTGCAGGGTATTTTTTCACGAGATTCGGTAATTGAGGATTGAAATGAAGGATTGGAATGTACATAGGGCCTAGGTTATGTGGTGTCTGCAGCTAAACTGCAGTGTCTTTTCTGTTTCTGTTAACTTGTATTTAAGGGTGTATTACAACTAGAAAGGCTGATGCCAACCAAACCTCTAGCATGTTCAAACACCCTTATGCCTGATGAAGCAGTTTGTTTTAGGCGTCTAGATGCTGGATTAGGGGTGAGTATAATTAGGTAACCCCAATCTTCTAACAGTGCTCTCATTTAGTTATCACGAATAAATGAATACTCATAACGTACAGACATTTTGCATCACCTACTTGGTTATCAACGGTATAATTAGAGCATAGATGTCAATAATAGGAATGACTCATCGCCATTCTAATCCTCAACCCTAATTTCATGAATACTTTTGTAACCTCGACTAGGATACTTTCTTGCGAGTTTGTAACAAGGTTTGCACCTTCGCAGTAGTTTTGGTGCATCACTTAAAGAAGTAGATTGTTTGAAACCTGTAGCTTAAAAAAAGGCGGCAATACGCCTGCTCAACGCTAGAGGCTTTTTGCTTTGTTATTTCCCCCGTGAAATTTGTTTCGTCGTCGGTATTCAATAGTGACTGGCGCATGGTTTCTACCGTAGCCGGTTATGGCGGAGATGTGTAGCTAGTTGTGCATGAGACCGGGGGCGAAAGCTTTTGCTTCACCAAACACGTTGATAAAGACCGAGACGATGGCAGGGGTGTTTGACATTGATTTAGATCAACCGGACGAGATCGTGTCCGACGACGAATTGGAAGATGGGGTGAGTAGTTCGCTAGTTAAGATAGGCTATGTTAATGAGCAAGTTGGCTAGCTAGCTTACAGAACCCTCACTTGGGAGGGCTATGCTAACAGTAATGCCAATGCTGCTGTGTGAAGTGTACATCTAAGCTCTTGGTGTGCGTGGGGCTTCTACTACTAATGGCATGCAGCTAGCTTTAGTAGTGGCTAAGTAAATAGCCAGCGGCTAAGAAAAGTAGGCTAGAATGCCAGCTCCTAATAAATAGCTAACTAAGCTATGTCATTGCTAGGTAATTTGTAGTAGCTTGCTAACATTAGCTAGCTATACTAATTGATGATGAATAACGCTATCTACTCGACCAGTACACTAATGCCAACATAACATTGACGTTTTTCCCAATTATGATGTCTACAAGCTATTTATACGGTTGCACGATAGTTCAAACTAGAATAGTCAACACCTTGCAGGCTACTTCTCATGTACTTCTCGGTATCGGCTGGAAGTATGCCGGTGGTATAGCGAGTTGCAAGCAGATAACCGCCACTGTGCTCTATGGAATGATCAAGCTAACTGGCCAGGCAGCAAGTGATGTTGAAGTGTACAGAACAAGCACTGGGCAGTTTAACAGTATCAGTGATGTTGCTTTGACGAACGAAGGCCGGACCAGCAGTTCTGCTGGCATTAGAAGTGGGCGTTTTGTTTCGTCTTTCATCATTACAAGTGCTATTCAATCTGGCCAGGAATAGCAGAAATGTATTTATTGAGAGGACGTGATTCTTTCCCACTGACAGTGAACTCACTGTATTGAGGGTGAGAGTGAGTCTCGTTGTTTTAAACAAAAAAAGAAGAGTTGATTCATGTCGTGATTATCACTGATAAGTTCACCACCTTAAAACATTTGTGGATGTTCTCAAACAAAGTGGTTGTCTAACCTTTTGCATTGAATTTAAATGTTTGTATTGCATACATTTTGCATGCCAAAGTACTGCAGAAAGCCAAGGGTTTTAAGTGCATAGCTTCAGTATTCCAGCAGTTGGAGTCCTGGCTTATATATGATCAAAACAGTGGAATTCAACATTCCTCTAAAGGTTGTTCTTTATCTTCTGTTTCCCCATTTTAAAACCCTAAACCAGGCTCAGATCAGTGAATACATGGACCAGTGCAGCGGGTTTGAGTTGTGAGTATTCAAACGCAGTCCGATTCCACTTGAATAACAATGTAATATTTGTCAGTATTTCCATTGGAATGGTGCGGGTGGATGGCTGTTTATAGTGTAATGCAATGGGATTTGATCATTTCTCTAGTAACATGGATGACTGTGAGAAGTTTGAAATCTCTGAAGACAGCGTAAACAAAGGGACTGAACAGATCCGCCCCGAGTGCTTTGAGTTACTGCGAGTTCTAGGAAAAGGAGGCTATGGAAAGGTAAGGATGCCCATGTCTACGATCACATTTAAGTCTGTATCGTCTCTAGATATTGGATCTTACGATTGCAGTGTGATTGATCATCAGATTTTTTAAATGAAATGACTTTTTTTTTATTTCGCCATTCAACAGGTTTTTCAAGTTCGCAAGGTGTCAGGTGCCACTTCCGGAAAGATCTTTGCCATGAAGGTCTTGAAGAAGGTGAGGATGCGTTTGTGACTTGTTCAGTTGATTTTACGACCACAGCTTTACTTCATAAACACAAGCTCTCATACAGGGTTAGCAATAGACAGGGTTAGTAATAGACAGGGTTAGTAATAGACAGGGTTAGTAGTAGACAGGGTTAGTAATAGACAGGGTTAGTAATAGACAGAGTTAGTAATAGACAGAGTTAGTAATAGACAAGGTTAGTAATGGACAAGGTTAGCAATAGACAGGGTTAGTAATAGACGGGGTTAGTAATAGACAAGGTTAGTAATAGAGAAGGTTAGTAATAGAGAAGGTTAGTAATAGACAGAGTTAGTAATAGACAGGGTTAGTAATAGACAAGGTTAGTAATAGACAGGGTTAGTAATAGACAGGGTTAGTAATAGACAGGGTTAGTAATAGACAAGGTTAGTAATAGACAGGGTTAGCAATAGACGGGGTTAGCAATAGACGGGGTTAGCAATAGACGGGGTTAGCAATAGACGGGGTTAGTAATAGACAAGGTTAGTAATAGACGGGGTTAGCAATAGACGGGGTTAGCAATAGACGGGGTTAGCAATAGACGGGGTTAGCAATAGACAGAGTTAGTAATAGACAGGGTTAGTAATAGACAGGGTTAGTAATAGACAGGGTTAGTAATAGACAAGGTTAGTAATAGACAGGGTTAGTAATAGACAGGGTTAGTAATAGACAAGGTTAGTAATAGACGGGGTTAGTAATAGACGGGGTTAGTAATAGACGGGGTTAGTAATAGACGGGGTTAGTAATAGACGGGGTTAGTAATAGACGGGGTTAGTAATAGACGGAGTTAGTAATAGACGGAGTTAGTAATAGACGGAGTTAGTAATAGACGGAGTTAGTAATAGACAGGGTTAGCAATAGACAGGGTTAGCAATAGACAAGGTTAGCAATAGACAAGGTTAGTAATAGACAAGGTTAGCAATAGACGGGGTTAGTAATAGACAGGGTTAGTAATAGACGGGGTTAGTAATAGACAAGGTTAGTAATAGACGGGGTTAGTAATAGACAAGGTTAGTAATAGACGGGGTTAGTAATAGACAAGGTTAGTAATAGACAAGGTTAGTAATAGACAAGGTTAGTAATAGACGGGGTTAGTAATAGACAGGGTTAGTAATAGACAGGGTTAGTAATAGACGGGGTTAGCAATAGACGGGGTTAGTAATAGACGGGGTTAGTAATAGACGGGGTTAGTAATAGACGGGTTTAGTAATAGACGGAGTTAGTAATAGACAAGGTCAGTACTCAGACGGGGTTAGTATAGAAGTGGTTTAAGTAATCAGAGGGGTGATTAGTATAGACGGGGGTTAGTAAGAGACGGGGTTGTAATGCGCGGGTTAGTAATAGACGGATTTGTAAATGAAGAAGTTAGTAATAAGCGGGTTAGTATAACAGAGAAGGACTCTCTGCAGTTGCTGAGGTTGCCTGTGCCCCCGGACGCCCCGCTTTAACTGAGGTCACTTCCCGCCAGTCTTTCACTGGTATCCCCGGGGCCAGCCTGCTGCTCACCAGGCTACGCGCGCGAAGTGCCTTGCACGTCCGGCTTTCACGATGCTCTTGAGACCTACAGCAGCGGTATATGCTACTGGCTGAGCCCCCGGATCCCGAACGACCCCCGACGGCGGCTCGCGCCCCCGCAGCCCCGCCCCCGCCCCCGCCCCGCCCCGCCTCCACCTCACTCCACATTTGAATTTCCCAGAATCCCTGAAGTTTGGTAATGGCTGTGTTTGTAGTTTTTATAGGCCTGTATTTACAGTAGCTACCATGCGGGAACTCTGTTCCCCTGGTTGGCCTCTGTGGTTGATGATGACAGGCGTTTTGACCCGCCAGCTGTACTCATTGCCAAATTAAACAGCAGGATTCCACCCACACCTTCTCTTCTCCACCACGTTGGGAAGTCTGACTGTTAGCATCCGGCGTACAGCAGTTTAGACGTGTCATAGTTCAGCCTTGTGTAGTTGAGCATGGCAGTAAAACCTCACTAAGTGTTCCCATGATCATCCTTTGCAACACGGGCCATGTTAATCCAATCTGAAACAGATACAGTATTGTTCCTAGTGGCTGAAATAGTTAGAATAATCGAGATTCCGCTGGCCTACAGAATTGTCACGTGTTGTCGACCCGAGGGCAACATGAACCTCAATAATGACATGGCTGAGAGGACTTCCTCTAGTTCAGTGCCTGACTGAGGTAGAGGGAGAGCAATTATCTTCAACAGACGGGAAATGAACGTTTCCTTCACATAGAACCATCTGCATTTCTGCAGGTGGTTTTTCATGGAAAGTCTTAACTAGATGACCTGCCATCCTGGACGACAGAGGAAGGCGGTCAGGAACACTCCCATAGGTTGTTTTTTTTTACCATTTGAAGTTGTTGACAGGTTTGTGTTTCCCTCAGGCCATGATAGTGCGTAACGCCAAGGACACAGCCCACACCAAGGCCGAGAGGAACATTCTGGAGGAAGTGAAGCACCCCTTCATCGTGGACCTCATCTACGCATTTCAGACTGGGGGGAAGCTCTACCTCATCTTAGAGTACCTCAGTGGTGAGGACAACACCCCCACCACTCACACACACACACACACACACTCGCTCATCACCTTACCTGTGATGTCAGAATGGACTTGTGATCTATTTTAGTGTTGTCGTAGTATCATGAGGTTTGTGCATGATGCCATAAGAGTAGTATAACAATGATGTTCCAGTGATGCCTAAGCTGTTATGTCTGTGGTTCTTGTGTTCCATGATGTTGCAGTAGGGGTCTTTTTTCATGCTAAATGTGAACGTAGGAATGAGTGTTGTCATTGACACACTTGATGATTTCACAAGTATGCCAGCTAAAACTCCTCCGGGGATGGCTTTCTACTTAGTCGTTAAATTGAACTGGAATCAACATATCGTGTTGAACGCGGGCGTGAATTCTAATGTCGTTACACGTTTTGTGTGCTTGCAGGTGGGGAGCTGTTCATGCAGCTGGAGAGAGAAGGGATTTTCATGGAGGACACAGCCTGGTGAGCTACCAAGGCGGTCAGGCCAGGCGTGTTTGTCCCCCTGTCCCCCCCCCCCTCCTGTAGACATAAAAAGACTGGAGCCTGCTGTTCTCTCAGTCATGTTGTGTCAATAGATGGACGATGGAGGTGCCGATTGCATAATGAATTGTCGCAAGGCTGATTAGGAGTTTGTGCAAGAGCCTGTCCTCGTCACCCAAATGTCAAGGCTGAGCCACAGCACTCAAGCGAAGAGTCCAGATGTCGATTGACACGACAGCGGAATGTTGTGGCAACAAAAGGTCTCACGGCTGTGCGCTTTGTCTTGCCAGCTTCTATCTGGCTGAGATCTCCATGGCCCTTGGGCACCTGCATCAGAAAGGCATCATCTACAGAGACCTGAAACCTGAGAACATCATGCTCAACAACAACGGTACGCCAGCAGACTTGCCCCTACACAGAGACTTTGTGAACTTGACCCAGCTTTAGCTGAGCCTTTGTCTCCCGTAGAGCTGCTGACCGTACATCCCGAACGGCGGTTTGTAATCGGAAAGGAATACGTGGTAGAATGAATGCGTGGCTTGCTAATGTCAAGGTGTTTCAAATGAAAGACCCTACATTTTATGTCTTAAGTTTCATCCTGTCTCTCTCTCGCTTTCAGGTCATGTAAAGCTGACTGACTTTGGCCTGTGCAAAGAGTCCATCCATGATGGCACAGTCACCCACACATTCTGTGGCACCATAGAGTACATGTAAGTCACCCACACCTTCTGTGGCAACATACATGTATGTATGTATGTCCTAACATACATGTATGTTGGGACGAGGCACAAGAACCAATTGGTGCATCTGAGAAAGCGCTCAATGTATTTAGTATGAAATGATATCCTGACTCCCCATCCCTTCGCTCCCAGGGCCCCTGAGATCCTAATGAGGAGCGGACACAACCGGGCCGTGGACTGGTGGAGCCTGGGTGCCCTCATGTACGACATGCTGACGGGAGCGGTGAGTGATGTCACTTTCCTTTTCTGTTTCCTTCTAAAACAAACACCAGACGCTCGCTGTTCGAGAGACCGAGGATGTTTTGGGGTCATCCTGTTATTTTGGACGTCCGCCGTTTATTGCTATCTCTGTCCGCACAGCCGCCGTTCACTGGCGAAAACAGGAAGAAGACCATCGATAAAATCCTGAAATGCAAACTCAACCTCCCACCTTACCTCACCCAAGAAGCTAGGGACCTTCTAAAGAAGGTGAGCCACTCACTGAGCCCATACAAAGCTGCCACGCTTTTCTTGCTGACTCAGCGTGATGACTTGCAAACTTTAACATTGTCTTTCCATTCAAAAAATGTTTTTTTTTATCCTCCTTGGTTCCAGCTGCTGAAACGCAACGCCTCTCTGCGGTTGGGGGCGGGGCCAGGAGATGCCTCAGAAGTGCAGGTAACAGTCCAGATTTCAGCGGAGCTCTCTCTGTTTGGCCAGGGCTCAGTAGAGAGACTTTTCTGAGAAAAGCATGTGTTCCTCTTGTTTCCAGGCCCACCCTTTCTTCAGGCATATTAACTGGGATGATCTCCTGGCGCGCAAAGTGGAGCCTCCTTTTAAGCCTTTCCTGGTGAGTGGATGTGGGTTCTGGAATGGACACAGCCTCGCGTGGGTCTGAAGTGTTATTCCAACATGCCCCCATCTGCTTTGAACCTTAAGACACCTCCCTCATGGCCCAGGTCCTAGCTAGAAGCCAACGTTCCTAGAGACGCGTCCCCAGATGTGTCAACAAAACTCCCACGCATCCTCTTTGGAGTGGGTTCGGTTCTTGACAGACGTGCCTCCTGTTTCCTATTGCAGCAATCAGCTGATGATGTCAGCCAGTTTGACTCCAAGTTCACCAGCCAGACCCCTGTGGACAGCCCAGATGACTCGACACTCAGCGAGAGTGCCAATCAAGTCTTCCTGGTAAGCAGGCTGCTCTGTCATTGGTCTGTTTGGTCTTGTTAAACAACAATCCTTTTGTTATGGTTTGCACCCTCATAAGGGTCAGACATAAGCTATGTGTGTTTTGAAGCACTTTTTTTTATTTTTTTACTCTTTTTTTACTCAAATTGTTTCTTACGAGAATAAGTTAATGTGTTTCATCTGGGGTTTTATTTTCTCATTCCTGGAAGCTCTGTTGACTGTTCCAGCACATTGCACGCTCGTTGTTAGTGTTAAGTTACTCATCTGTCCTGTTGTTTTAGCTGGAGCTGGTCCTTGATAAGGTCTCTTGTCTGTTCTCACCAAGGGTTTCACATATGTAGCCCCGTCCGTGCTCGAAAACGTGAAGGAGAAGTTCTCCTACGAGCCGAAGGTCCGCTCGCCTCGGAAGTTTCTGGGAAGCCCAAGAACACCAGTGAGGTAACTGCTGCGTGTGCGTGACTCTGGGATGGGGCCATTATGCCGTGAAGGTACATTCAATGATCTTTTGCGCCTGGTGAATCGAAAAAGGGTAACTATGGCAGCGCTTGTCAGCCGCGGTCCTCAGGAACCTCCTTCCCTCCGTGTTTAGACGTTTCAACATAGCTGATTCAAATGAATGAATGGTTATCGGGCTTCTGGTGAGCTGAATAACAACTCAGTCATTGGAATCAGGTGTGTTGGAGCAAGGATGCATCTCCAGCAGGGGTGTTCAGTCCTGGACCTCGAGGGCTGCTGTCCAGACAGTTTGACATGGTTTCCCCTGCTCCAGCACACCTGATTCTAATGAAGCGTCATTCTGAGGCTTCCACAGAGCTTGATATTGATCCATTCATTAGAACCAGGTGTGCTGGAGCAGGGAGCCATGTCAAACTGTCTGGACAGTGGCCCTCGAGGATCAGGACTGGACACCCCTGATGTACAATATCCAGGTCAGGGGGTCCCTGAGGACCAGGGTTGACAACCACTGCTCTATGGCAATCTGCTGCCCACTTGTGGTAGACTATTGTACAAGAACCGGTTGCCAGAAATTCCTGCGTAGTGGCTTGGTTATCCCTAAAAGACAGCTAAGTGATGGTAGTGATAGTGCGGTGCTCCTTGGCACCGTTGACATGATCCTCATGTCCATCGCTCAAGCTCAACACCTTGACGAACGCGTTTATGAATTTGTATGTCGCGAACCGCTCCATTCAAACAACGCCAAGCTTGCCACTGTACGTCCTTGCGTTCTGAGCATGAATACACCCACTGGTTTTCGACTTCATTCACTGCCTGCTTCTCGATAAGTAATGAAGCCATACACACAGAGATTCCTGCCTTTCCAGTTTCCAGCAGAGTCTTGAGTGGAGTGGTGTTTCCTCCATGCTGACCCACTGGTAACTCTTCTCCCCAGTCCTGTGAAGTTTGCCGGGGGGGTCTGCTGGCCGCGCGGGCCCACCATGGCAGGTGCTCAGTCCCTGCTGTCCCCAGGCAACTGTGGGGAGCGGGAGCAGCCCATGGAGGTGTCTGCCATGGAGCACATGGACGTGAGCTCCAGCAACTGTGAGGTGTCGGCCCCTCTGCCCATCAGACAGCCCTCTGGCACCAGTACCGGACTGTACAAGAAACACACCTACCCCCTGATGTCCAAACGGCCCGAACACCTCCGGATGAACCTATGACACTCAGCTCCAACAGGAACCCTAGGACTTTTTACCATTTAAAATTCGTCCTCCTTAACACCTTGTTTTCTTTTAAAAGACTCGTAGAAATTTAACAAAATGACTGAAAAGACTGTCTGCTCCAAGCCCCAGGCCTCTTGTCCCCCGTGTGTGTGTGTCTGGCTGAGTGGGCTGACAGCTGGAGACTGCTGCTTTAGCTGCCTGCTACCTGGCTGGTTGTCTGGTCCCTCCCCAGAACAGGCCAGACTTCCCTCACACCGACGTGGGACCCAGGTCATTATTAGGGTCGTTCTCGCTAATGATTTATTTACTAAAAGACCTGTTTAGCACCTGAATCAGGGCTGTTTTGCTTTACTAGAAGCATGACTGAAGAGCTATTCCTGCAAAATCTCTGGTTTTGTAGTTTGCGTAATAAACATAGTCGGCGAAGCCAACGTGTCCAGGAAGATAAGGATTTGGCATTGAGCTGTGCCCGTCTACGTGTCGTAAACAACACGTGGCGTCCTTATGTTTGATTTAGAGAGTGGCGTCTGACACGGGTTTACTCCACCCCAGACCCCTGTAGCCCCCTAGAGCCCCCTGGTACCAGCGGCTCAGCGCCTGCTTTACCAGGTCCTTGTGAAGGGCCTTGGGGCCCTAACCACGGGCCCTAACCACAGGCCCTAACCACAGGCCCTAACAACAGGCCCTAACCATGCCATCGAAGCAGAGCATCTGGACAAGGATGGCAGAGCTTCTGCTAGGGTTCCTGTGTGCTGGACTGGCTGATGCTACAACATGGTGCTTTGTACTGTGGGGGGGGAGGGGGCTGTGGGACTCCCCTAACAGCGCTGCTTCCCCCAGTATTATTCCTGCTTGGAAGGTTCTAGATCGCTTGGACTGTTCCAACTATGTTGTTGTTGTTTCATCTTCCAGACGTTTTAGAACTGGAGGGCCTGGATCCCCTCTCGAATGCAACTGGCTTCCCATTTTCCTGACTTCCTAACTTAAAACAGGCTTGGTTGCCAGAGTATCAGTGAATGAGATACAAAGTCACAATGCAGCTATGAACACACAGGACAGTATTCACTATAGAAATCTGCTACAACTGCATTTTGCTCCATTGCAAAAAAAAATGGAATCCACATTGCCTTCTTTCTGCTAAATCACTTGAATGTTTTTAAAATAATTTTTTCAGGATAAGATAGACCTGATATTTGTAATAGAAGAGAAGCAACGATTGGAGAAAGTATAGTTCATCTGAAAGCATCACTTCACACCATTCTCAATACCAAATGATGCCATTGCTTTATCAGTCAAACTGGATAGATCCAGTCTAGGTAGAAAAACCATGCCTGTATTTTATTTTGTTGAATGTAAACTGACACTTAATGCCTTTTTGTTTCCCCACCCCCCATCACTCGATAGCTATCCATCCTCCCTTGGTTATAGCAGGCCACCCAGGTTTTAAGGACATAGATATCAGGAATCAGACATTAATTGTGTTGTTTGAAAATAAGGCCTTGTCTGGAAATCCTCATCGCCGTCTGGTTATGTTGCCAACGGTCAGGAAACAGGGTGACGTACTTGCATTGGTGTTATTATGCAGCCTCTCTGACATGAGGAAGGGGCAGTAGACGCCTCACCCCCCACACACACACACACACACTAAGACACCTTCCCTTTGAGGGGCCAGCGTGACATTTGAATCAGTCTGTGATGTGAACTGAGTCTTTGGAGTTAAGCCATTTAATCCTCCTCCTCCTCCAAACACGATGCCATTTCTCCAGCCAGGCATCAGCTGAAGGCAGAATATTGTCCCAGACTCCAACCCTGACGTTCATGACTTATTGTGGGGGGTTTTGCCTGACGATGTAGCTGAATGTTTGATATAGTTGGTGTTCTCAAGGGGCCCAGTGTGCGTTTCATCACCATGACCAAATTTGCTTAACCAAATCATTATTTTCAACTGCAATTGTCTCATTCAAGAATCAAGTGTGTGGATTCAGGCAGGTTAATGACCGTGTTAAAAACAGCTGCCCGCGGTGCCCCTCCCTCCTCGACCCTCTTCGGTAAACGCTCACTACGAAAGGCGTGCGTGCACAACTGTGTGACTGTGTGGCTGTTCCTGGGAGATTTATACAGACTATTTTGTGAGCAAGGCCTGTTTAAACAGAGCTGAGTGTCTGTGAAGAGTGGCGAGAGCATGTCCTGGTGAAGGCCCATGCATTCCTCCACGACACCTGGTGCTGTTTGTATCAGAGGATGCAAATCACACACATCACCCCCACCGATTATGTTTTTTTTAAACCATTTTTAAATTCACCGTCATTCTCATTTTAAATGTCTTTTTCCTCTGCGTCAGTCACACTATGCAAATGTGTTTTCTTTCATTCCACTCTCAGTTGTAGATCTCTTAAGAGATTTAGGTTGGGCATTCATTCGTTTTGAAGTCGGTGCATATTTACTGTATTTCTATTGTTTAGCTGAAATGCATCCTTACCCAGTTATGAGCAGTGTCTAAGCTAGAATGTTTTGGTGCAACTTAAAAAAAACATAATTCAGCAGACACCATTTTTATATCTCGTACCAGCTTCTTTAAATCTGAAAACTTGAACATGTGTAGTGTCAGACAGCCGTGTGTGTGTGTGTGTGTGTGTGTGTGTGTGTGTGTGTAAAAACGTGGGTCACTAATGCAAAAACCAACAGGGGTGAGCTTGTGCCTTGTCATATTGCAGTGTGGATGTATTCACAGATGGAATGCTTGTGAACTGCTCGAACCACGAGTGTCTCCCCACTGTTACTGTCGTACCGAAGCGCATCTCTTTATAATCAACCTCGTTCACCTTGATGCTCAAGTGATTTGACTGGGGTTTCCTTCAAGTGGGTTTGGGCTAGAGATCTTGTATATCATAATTCAGTGTTAGACCATGCTATTAGCTCAGAGAGAGAGATGATGATGATGATCAAAAACCAGATGTGAGAACCTATCCATAATGTCAATATTCCATACTTTATTTATTCCATGAGATTCTGTTGATTTGTATCATGTATATAACTAATGGACCATGACAATAAAAAGTTGGCACTGTTGACCGGAGGCTTGTGAAAAGTGAAGGAATGTGAACGACGTGCATCATATCCTGTGACTGCATGCTAAGGCTTTTAAGAACACAATGCACAAGCACACAACACAAGAAGCTACCAATCTGTGACACACAAAGGTGCAACTGTTTAGGATACCTTGAAGTTCACTTATCCAAAATGACCCTGATTTGTGAATGGCAGATCAATTAATTTGGTAAAATGGTATAATTGGCTATTTTTAGTAAGGAAAGAGTTGAGAATTGACACAACATAAATTGAATAATCTTTATTAAATTTGTTGATGGAAACATACTTTTTTGCAAGGAAATTGTGACATGATTTGACTACACAATGGTACTAAAATAGATGCATCCTCCTCTCTTTGGTTTTTAAAAAGGATGTAACTGCACCAGAATAGAAAAATAATTTACGCATGGATTAGATTATACTCACAATTGCATATGTCTTATTGAAAGCAAGTCCCAAAAATCTGTCAAATCCCATCGGGGAAAAACAAGAGAAGGATAATAGTCCCAAAATCTGAGAACACAATTAACATCGACTGAAGGAATTGAAGACTGAGAAATCCAATCCTTCTGTGACATCACAAGAAGCTCTTTCCAACCCTTTGTGCTGCTTCCAGGTCAGTGTGACCCACCTTTTGCACCCAACGGAGGGTTACAATGACTTCTGTGACATCACAAGCTCTTTTAAGATGTTTTCAATTCACAATTGGCATTGTGGAGTCACATGCTTGCTGAAGTCCACAGTAATTCAAACGAAAGGACGCAAATACTGTGATTCAGACGTTTTTTTCAATGTTTCAACATTTCACAAACTGTTGCTGATGATCATTTGTAATGACATATTTCATGTCGCTTATTTTTCATGTTCGGATGTTGTATTTTGACCTTTGCCCTCTGACTCTGGCAGCCTAACTGTCTACAGGTCACAGCAGAAGTGCTCCCCTCCCTCTGTATTTTGTTCTGTAGTCACTGGCCTCGCTAACCAGAAAACTCTGGGAACCCGTACTGTCGGCCCATAATGCAGGAACTCTCAAACTCAGCTCCCGGAGGACGGCGTGTGCTGTTAAACACCAAAACGGCCGTCCCATTTTTCCAATGATAACCTATGGACGTGTCTGTGCTAGCTACGGAGCTAGTAGGTTTGTTATGTCATTTCTGCTTTGAAAAACCAAAGCAGGCTAGGAGGAAGAGGCAGGACACTCAGACTCCCCAGGTACTGAGGGAGAGACATGACTAAGGGCACAGGTGGTGTCTTGCAGCTCACTGGAGGAGTGTCAATGACCCACAATCAACCAAACGGAAAACTAAACCTGGAGGTTGATCTTGATCTCGTTCAGGGGTTATATAAAGCACTCAGCGTGGCGTTTAATACAGCGTTCCTCTTGTGAACCCCCATATGTACAAGTAGAGGAATGCCTTCACGTACCGCATGGCTGTCTTCTCTTTTAAAAAGGTCCAAACGAAATATAAGGAACATCTTCACGTGATAAAAAGACATTTGGAAAAAAGAGAAAAGAAACAAAACAGAAATAACAAGGACATGCGGAGACCAACTTTGTTATAGAAAAGTGCTCCAAAGGGAGATGCAGTGACATGAACTGTAATGCATCCCAATGCACCTGTATGCCTTTACTGACATTAGCCAGTAGAGGGCACAGCCCTTAATGAGTGGACAGAGGAGAAACAGCATGGAGCATATCTCAGCTGGGCAGTGGGGGGGTCGGGGGGGTATTGCCATTGCTACAAAACCATGACACAAAGCCCCAGAGCCACGTCCTGTCCGCACACCTCCACCCCCCCGTCAGTAGATCTGAAGGTGGGGCGACGTGGCTCCGTCTCTCCACTTGTGCACCTTGTCTGTGATGGCTGTCCTGCAGAGGGGACACGTCTTCTCCCGGTTGAACCACAGAGCGATGCACTCGTCACAGAAGATATGCTGTGGAAGAAACCAACTTGTTTCAGCTGTTAAACACACAACCCGCCCTCCCTCCCCCCCCATAAAAAGAACACAGTGTGAAAGTGTTTCTCAGAGTTGGAAGCCTCGCTGGGTACTGGTGTGTTTGGATGGTCGTACCTGGCAGACGAGGCTTCGGGGGTCCCTGTACTCTCCCTGGCAGATGGGACAGATGTCTCCAGCCTCGCTGCACTGGCTCCGGCTGGCCGCTGCCCCCGTGTGCTGTGGAGGAGGAACAACAACAGGCTTAGAGCGGATATTCGGATGCAGATCAACACCTGCGTTCCTGATCAGCCAGAAATGTCAAATAAAAAATACGAACGAATGCTATACCTCGCCGTTGAGAAATATCCTCACAGTTTTCTGGAATGAACCCCACGACCCATACAATCCTAATAGCTGAATGGCAGAAGAGCAGAGCAGGTTAGAGAAGATTTGTCCAAAACTTGAACAGGGGTTTCATCCCCTATGTATCCCCTACATCCCCTATATACTGGCTGTTGCAGTGGAAACTGCTGGTTTCTAACCTTGAGAATGAAGTAGAGCAAAGCTAGCAGGACTCCCAGGGTGAGTCCAGTGGCACCATCCACCTCTTGGTAAGTGACCAGGTAGCGCAACCAGAGGGGGATGGGAACCAAGGTCTGGTACACTTGGCCCGCCTCCTCAGTAAGCATCAGCCATCGCCCCTGGGAACCGCCACAGAGGAGAAGACGTGAAAGATAGAATCACACTCATAAGGAATACAATACGACCTGTTTATTTGAATGATGACAGGCACGATGACCCGGGGCCCTCAGAGGGCCTGCTCACCTGGGCTCTGTGTGTCACCAGCGTGGAGGGCACCAACAGAATAAGGCACTTGATCCCCATGAAGAGGAATTTGACAGTGAAGTTGGTGATGCCCACTGCCCAAAGGACCTCCCAGAAGCCCAGGAGGTCGACAACAGGGCTGAGGAAGATGAGGCTGAGGAGGAAGAGAGGGTTACGCCTGCTCCTACTCGTAGGGCGGAGAAGCAAAGAGCTAACGCAGCACAGCTAGCTAAGGTTTCCAGCTCACCAATAGTAAAGTGTCTCAGTGAGGAAGGTGTAGTAGAGGAGGAGCGTGGAGGAGGTGAGGAAGAGGAGCAGCCACATGCACTGCCACTTGGAACGGCGATCCTAAGGAGAAACGCCCCAGAGGCAAGCTTGCTCAGAATCACGCTCGCTCATAGAATCCAGACATGTGTTCGAGGATTTCGATTTGAAAAATATCTGCTGGGTCAAGAACATGTCCAGTGGGAATGTGTTGGAAATGTCTCTAAGCCTCTTATGGCCATGACCTTACCTGTAGAAAGACTTGGGTTTGTAGGTTTTTATTTACATACAGGAAAGTTGTAAACAAGCCAACTCCAACTGCTAGACCTGCAACAACAGCAACGGTTTAAAACATGTATGATCAAATCATTCAAGTATTTTTTGGTATGTACCACTACTTTAATGACTAACGTATGTAAACAACCTTCAAAGAGTGGTCAACGTTCCCATGAAAGCGTTGCTTCTCGCTACCTACCAAGAGCATGCTGGATGACGAGTTTAGCACATAGAATGACTATGAAGGGAAGACTCTTCTGGAGCCAGCGGAAGAGATAACGCAGCTCAGCAAAGGAAGTGCTGGGCTCGCCAGACTCCAGGTCCGAGTCGGCCGGATCGGGCTCAGCGTGGGAGTGGTGGTGGGTGCGACTGTGTCCGTGCGAGTGGCTATGGGAACCGGCTCTCGACCTCCTGGATGACGCCCCTCCTCCGCTGGGCTCCGCCGGGCCACCGGAGATGGGTATGTGCACCTCGCCTGTGGCTGACGCGTCCGAGCCCCCTGCGGCCAGCGTCCTTGTTGGTAGCTCAGGTTGAAGGGGCAGGGATAAGCCGTTTCCTGCCTGGGCACCTGGCTCATTGCAATTCGACTGCATTACAGTAGGTGACTCCCTCAGTATCAGCGTTCTTCTGGAATCACTCCTTTGACAAACACGGAGAGGGATTGGAGAAACAACAGAACGACGATGTCCTGGTTAGATATAAATACTGTAAACGACTGGGCAGTTGAGAAAAGGAGGGGGTGGAATGCACCATGCGATTGATAACAGATTGATAACGAACCACTTAGACATGTATACATAACTATTTCACAAACTGATGTCAGTTGCATTGCCTCCATGTATAACAAACAGACAATAGTAGCTGGTGCTAACTGCACCGGACAAGCGATTGTCAGATTACTTGCAAAGTATATGGCCTGGTATTTGGCTGATGATCAGTGTAAAATCTAGTTAGGAAGCAAGGCTATGCTGGTATTGATGGGTGGTCGTCGTGATAGCCAAGCGTTATCTTAAATGGATTGTTTGCCTCAAGAACTGACTATAAGATAGAGAGACAAACAGCTCTTCAGCTCTCCTAGCTAAGCTTGTACTAGTAACATTATAGCTAGCTAACGTTAGCCAAAATGTTATTTTCACGGTGAAAAACTCTCGAATACCTGTCATACTGAGCCCGGAGTTTCATGGTAAGCCACCAATATCCATCTAATAAATTTCCAAAAGCATAAAGCAAAACAAAAATAAAAACAAAACAAACGATCTCAAAGTAAAACTAAGTCGTTCGCTAAGGCATAAGCTTATTGGTTTGGCGACATCATGTATACGGCAGCATAGACGTCGTAAACTGACGTAAAACTGGTCAAGGCGAAAGAATCCCTTGCTCATAAATAAGAGTCTTTAAAGTCTGGGACTAATGAACTCTAATCTCACAGGAGAAAATTTATATGGTAACGATTCAGATGTTTAAATGAATTAGACATCCATTTAGTTTATTTTAATTTAGGTGAAAATAAATTGTTCGTCTTTGATGTATTTTATTAAATACATGAAATAAAACACAAAATAACCTGAGTGAACAGAAATTACATCTGGTCATCTGTTTTTATTGAGGTAATAAACTCTACGAATAGCAGAAATAAATACAGTATGTCTAGACTGGTTTCCCAGACAGAAACATTACGTTTGCAGGTGACATTCAATACATATTTATTTAAAGTATTGGTGCAATAACATTAATATTATGTTAATTAAATGTTAAACCCATAACCAAAGTAGACATGAATACAACCTGTACGTAGAGCAATAGAAACCCCTTCCAGAATATTCTTTACTCAACAACCGGATCGTCTACACTTCTACATTCCACCACCCAACCAACACCATTCGTACTTTGGAGCGCGGCGGTGACAGCGATGTTACAGGGATGCTTCACTTTGCCAGTAAAGGACACTTCGCTCTGCTTGTTAGTGCCGGGATATTTCCAAAAGCATCATTTGTCTGTGTGCTAATGCAGTGGGCAGCGGATCAGGAACCTCTCGACAGTATACATTTACCAGAGGAAACAAGGCCTTCTCAAACGAACCTCCTGTTCTGCCTCCTCGGAGGCTGGGATTCCCAGGTGCCTCTGGGCGCCATGCCAACCAGCTGGAGCCTCTCGTTGCCTGGTCTCACTTTGAGTGCAGGCCTCTGGCGTCGCAATGAATTTGCCACTATTTAATGGGTTACCTGCTGACTGAGGGCACACAGACACAGATCTAAAATACAGTCACTATCCAGGGAAAGAAACTCTTTCTACTCTCTTTTTTTAACGGCTTTGTTCTTTTCTCCCGTATGAAAACCCTTTACCCATTTTCGGAATAAAATGTGTATAATATATGGGAAAAATGGCTCATTAAAAATAGTCTAAACTGGTACTACAACGATAATATCTATTATAATCTATGTGTGAGTTATCTTCTTTAAATCTACAGTAGGTATATAGGTACATACTGGGTCCATGTAGTTATCCAGAAAAACAAATGTTACCTCCCAAGACTGCAAGTGAGGATGTCCTTACTAGCCTGTGACTTGATCTGAAATGAAGGGTCTTGTTTTCTGTGATCTAGGTCTCTCAGTAGCCTGGGCAGTACATGAGCATTTAGTGTTCGTCATTCCAGCCATGTAGCCGGTCATCATTCTGAAAGGAGGTTAATGCGGTGTGGCTGAGAGAGCTACTCCGAGTCCCTGCTGTACTCTGTAATTGTGTTATTACGTTGTAGAATTGTCAGTAGAGTTGTAGGCCCCGGTTCGAGACAGCTGAGCTGTGCCTGTAGAGGGAGGTTAACTTGACATATAAATTGCTATCTGCCAGAGATGAATGGAGCTCACCAGAGAACAGATGTGGGGAGCAGTGACCTGACATTGCTTCTGACAGCTTCTGTTTCTCCCTCTCATTTGCTCTTTCTACCTCTCTATCGCTCTCTCTCGCTCTCTTTTTTTCAGTTCACTCTTTCTCTGTTCATCATGTCAGCTGCCGCCGACTTTGATATCTTACTGGAGCGACCACACCACCGCTGAGCCTGAACACTGCATTCTGTTGAGGCTGGGCGCGCGTTTATGCATGGGTGAATGTGCTGGTCAGGTTAGGGCCGTGTGCGATGGTCGATGGTTCTAGAGTCTAGAGTAAGTTAGTCACCCCTTGAGGTCACACCTAGGGTCAGTGACGTGGCTTGATCGGACAGTAAGACATCGTGCGTCTCTGGGGGGACGGTAGTTCAGTGTCTGTTCCAGGACACGTATCGGTTACGTCATACGCTATGATAATAATGATCACTGATCTCGCCACGCTGTCCCAGTCATTTTTCAGGGATTGTTGCTGAAATGCCAACCTTCTACCGAGCCACTTTTTGTAATGACTGGTGGTGTTGTTAAGGCAGTTCATTAATGAAACAAAAGATCCGTTGACGGATGGCTACTCTGACTTTGTGGTGTGTGAACGGGCATGCTTACAAATGTGCGTGTGTGTTTACTTTCCAGCGTGCACTCGTTGTCAGTGTGTTACTTTTGAGGTCACCTTCTTCGCACACTGGAGCCCCTCCAGCTGGCAAGGGCATTGTGTACACAAGCACATCTGTTCTGCTCTAGGCTGGACTGGGCACGGTACCTGGGTCAGAACCAGCAGGGGGATGTTAGGGGATTCCTGGGACCCGGTAACATTAGCCGCTGACTGGAAGGGGTGTCCATGAGTGAGTGCAGGAGGATGGGCTTGGCGTCTTGTGCCAAGGACAAGAGGATAATGCAATCCTGCAGTCTCCCCTCGCCTGCTGCATCACTCTTTATGAGCCTACCAGTTAAACCAGCAAAACAAACGAGTGGCCGGATCCACACGATTAATAATCCTTGCATTGGATCCAATGGACTGTCAATTTCAGGAGGGGAGGGGGCGCCCCCGCCTTCACCCTTCCCCGAGCCTGTGTGTGATGTTACCGAGAAGGAATGCCCGGCCTGGTCGTGTGTGTGGGAGCCATATCCTTCTCCGCCTCTCCCCATGATTTACGGTCGAGTGTCCCCAGAGGAGCCTGCAGTCTGCTGGGTGTGTGGTGTCCCCCCCCCCACCGCCCGCCGCCCCCCCCCCAGCCTCATAGCTCTGCCTGGCCTCCAGACATTTGAAGTCGAGACCCTGAAGACTCTAACCTCACTCTGTGGCTGATTTATCTTCTGCAGACTTCATAAAGCCGAAGATCGTTTTGTATCAATTTGTGTAGCTGGCAAAAACGGGAAGATGAGGGCCGGTCTCTGTAGGTACTGAGGAGTTTTTCTCACGACTTAACATTTTGTTATACTATGTGTGCGTGCACGTAATACAGAATATAAAATAAATCGAGTTTTAGCCGACAAGAATGTGAAACGCTGCTGCGCTTTCTATGGACATTTCCGACAATGTCCGGTAGATGGCGCCTAACTACAGGCGATGAGCCAAAACAATGAACTGAAATCCATATGTAAATAACACAAGATTGAGGTTATAATGAATATTTTCTTCAGATAGAATATCAACACTTAGGTCTAACTTAAAAGTGGTCAAGTATTTTTCGGTCCAATGGTTACTAGCCTGTTTGGAAATTCGCCTGCAGGCGTTTCCATTAACAATTAAGGTTTTTGCGTACTCATGGAATCGTCAGCAGCGTTAATAAATCACACTATAAGCACGGTCTAATTTTCCAAGCGTGCAGGTGTTTTTTCAGGTGTTGTTACAGGTGCTGAAGGAAGCATGCGTTTCCCCTGACTCCCAGAGCCTTTAGCCTAGCTGCTGTGTATAGAGAGAGACGTCCAGAGTGGCAGCTGCATATCGCGATGCACAGCTGACGACCGTGCAGCTGAGTGGGTTTGCGCGGTAGATCTTCGCCGCTCTCACCCACCAAGGTGAAAGGAATCGTTCCACGGTGACCTTTGCACGCAGCTGCTGACTCTCTCTTTCTCACTCTTTCTCCCCCCGCCCCCCCCAGCTCCGCCGCCCACTCTGCCCGATGCGCCGACGCTCTCTGCTCCACGGTCGCCGTCTTTTTTCCCTCTCTGTCCTAATGGATTACCAGGGTGGGCTTCGCCTCGGCCGCGCTGGAGCAAACAGCCCACTGGCCACTGCACAGGCTCTCAATTGTCACTCTGATCGATGTGTGTGCAATGGTTATCTGGGCCACTGCATTAAGTGGCTGCACACTCTGAGTCGCTCACCACGGATACCCCCCCCCCCCCCCCCTCCCCTTGCCTCTCCTCTCCTTCTCTGTTGATGTGCTGTAATGACTTTGTTATTGCAGCACACACACCGGCTACAGTCCATATACTTAGCAGTGTCCCTTTTATATTCACCGAGTGTTATTAACCTTTAAATCTTCACCTTGGTGTGATTAACCCTGATTTGCATCGAGCGTGTTCCTCCTTGTTGCAATGACAATGTGGGTAAGGAGGTGTAGGACAGCTCAATCTTTCACCTGCAGTCATTTAGCCTGAAAGAGGCTGTAAACAAGGTTCAGGAACGAAGCCAGCAGGGTCTGATCCAGCTCAGGGGGCTCCGTGATGTGGGCAGGGATGGTATGCGGTGCGCTGTACGTCCCAGCAGAGGGTCCCCTCCTCCGCTGGGCCGGCCACAGGCCAACAGCTCGGGCTGCCTCGCCAATCCTAATAAATCCTGATCGCCTAGCAGGAGCAACAGCAGCCCCGCATTCCACCACAGCCAGCACGTCCCCTTAATCTGCCTCTGAGATGGAGCAACAGTTGCGTTTGGCGGGGGGGTGGGGTGGGGGTGGGGGAGAGAGAGGGAGACAGGAGGTTGGGGGTAGGGGGGTGGGGGGTGGGCGGCTCCCCACTGACAGTGTGTGATGGCGTTTGTGAAGCGCGGGGAATGTTGAGATTGGACTCCCTCTTGTTCGTGGCCGTGCGAGGGTCCGGCCCGAAGCTGGTTTTGGCAGACGTGTTCATTTTTCGCCCCTGATGTCGCGAGTCTTCATGTTCGTTGCCGGGTAAAAAGATCAGATTACCTTGCCACATTCGTTTTTCCCATGATAACCTGCACAGTAAGGCTGTGTGTGTGTGTGTGTGTGTGTGTAGCTGAGTGAGTGCGTTCAGTGTGTGCTCACTAGTGTGAGAGAAGCCAGTACTTGGAAATGCCTTGCAGATGTGAAGCACACTCATTGTAGGTGCTTCGCTGCCAAAGATTTTTGTTGGCCGAGTAATGGACATAATATATCACGTGAGATGTGGATGGTCTCTTTCATAAGATCTAGTACATCCACATGATCAAACAGGTTAACATACAGACCTGGCTATTGTCTCCCATGCAGAGGTGAGTTACGGACTGATTGACTGAAGTGAGTCCCTGGTTGGAGTTAAATGATTACCTCAAGTAGCCCACACTCATAGTGGAGAGGTTTGAACTGTAGTGCTTTTCTACGGTGCTCTCACTTCCTGCTGGTCGCTTGAAATTGATTGCTTTAATTTGTCCTGTAACACGCAGGGCGCCTCTTGCCTGTGATTAGTGTGTGTGTCCGTGCGTGCGAGGTCTTAGCGTGTGTGTGTCCGTGTGTGTGTGTGTGATGCGCTGTGTTTAATTACTGCAGCAGATGAGGGCTGTGTCTCCCAGCAGGACTCCAGAGGAGTGGGAGGATCTGGACTGTGTAACTGTGCTGTACACTACGCCCCCACAGCACCACCCCACAGAGAGAGCGAGACAGAGAGAGACAGACTTAGAGAGACTCATAGACACAGAGAGACACAGACATAGAGAGACATAGAGAGACACAGACACAGAGAAACTCAGAGAGACATAGAGAGAGACAGATACAGAGAGACGCAGAGAGACTCAGAGAGACATAAACAGACACAGAGAGACTCAGACACAGAGACTCAGAGAGACATAGATAGGGACAGAGGGACACAGACACAGAGAGACTCAGAGAGACATAGAGAGACACAGACACAGAGAGACACAGAGAGAGAGAGAGAGAGAGAGAGGATGAGGGAGAAGGAGAGAGTGAGAGGAAAAGAGTGAGCTGAAAAAAGGGCATTGTCCTCTCACCTGTTCATTCAAACCAGTTCATGTCTCTAGTATCACAGCTCCTATTCACTAAACAGGAAGTCAACAGCTGGTGTTAAGGTAAAACTGTGTACGGGTCGTCGAACCCGCTCTGGTCACACTACTTCCAGGAGAACACCGATTTGAGGGCACCGTTTGTGTCCTCGTGTCACAGCACACCGCCCCCCCCCCTCTCTCTCTATCTCCCTCTCTTTGTCTCTCTTTGTCTCTCTTTATCTCCCTCTCCCTACCTCTCCTTCCTCTCCCTCTTTGTTTTTGTTTCATAAAAACATGCTTACTCATCGGGGGCGATCTCCTTTTTCTGGGCCAGAGCTCTTCGATTCCCCTGGGCCGTCGTAGGCGCCGAGGATTAGTGGCGAATGCAGATGAGATAAATAGCTTTGCTGTCCCTCTCTCCCCCAAGGCCCCCCTAGGGTAGGCATCAGCCTCCACCTGTGTTTTTAATCATCTGTGATAAGGAGACGCGGCAAGCCTCAGCGTTGTCACCGAGCCAAAGTGACTGTCTTATTACGCGGGAAGGTATGCAGCTGCTGCATCTGATGAATGTCGGACTGAATTGAAATGATTTTCACAGGGATTCAATTTGGCGTGCTTATGTTAAGTTTTCCGAGCGTCGGACAACTTAGATTAGCACCTCGCTGCCATCAAACTCCACGCCTGGGAGGATTTGACGATGGCAGGATTGGGGAGAGTTTCTACCTGCTTTAAACTGGCATCAAAGGCGACACGTGCTGTGTCTTCGCGCCGAGAAGCAAGTTGGGTCAAAACAGCCCAGTCGTCGCAATTCCGGAAGCATATTTAATACGTCGTTGTTGCAGTGATTTGACAGCAATCGTGCAAATCATTATTCGCCAAGAAGAAACGGTTATCTCCAGCAACCTTACCCTCCCTTTAATTATCGAGCTCGAGTTCCACGGATGCTAATTTGAAGTGCAGTACTCTGTTCCTAATGATGCTGCTGGCTTTCATCACCCATCAACAGTGTACCCACCAGCAGAGTAAATACCAGTTGTTTTTCTCAGTCATTAAGCAGATAATCTCACATTGATTAACAAAGCTAATTACTATTTTCAAATCCACAAGCTGCTGAGCTCAATAGGATCTAACAAGCTGACGTACCAAGAAGAATCCCTTTCAACAGAGCTGTTCCCTAGTCCTCAAGGCAGGGCATCTGGAGAAGTCTATTATTCTCTTACCTCACTTATGACGTCACGTGCTATTCTACCAGAAGGTAGATAAGGCTGAATATCGTAGTACATAGACTTGTTTCTGATCTCCCCTAAAGCCCTGTGCCTTGCAGTTATCAGCAGTGAAGTGTACTTCATTCCCCCTGCCACTATTCATTTCATTTGACTTGCCCAACGCAAAGCCCCCTTTTCTCCAGTAACACAGCAGAGACACGCGGTGGAGAAATGTGCTGCTCCTGAATGAAGAGCTGCTCCGCCTCCCTCCGCCTACCCCCCCCTCCACCCCCACCCCCACCCCCACCACCCCCCTCCACCAGCCACAGTATCCAAACAAATGAAATCATCCTTCCAAAACAAGTGTGTCTTCTTGCATCTGCCTCAGACCCTGCTTGCCTGGCGGCGTAGAAACCCTCCCAGCCAGCGCTCGCTGCCTCTGCTCCACCTTGCGTGTGGGGACGTCTCGCTCGGTCGCTTCGCCAGCTCCGCCACGCAAAACGGCCGTCCTCTCGGCGTTTGTGTTTTGCTCACCGATAGCGGGGCGCTTCCGAACGCTAATGTTCAGCTTTGATAGGGGTTCTTGGTCCAGGTGCGCTGAGGTCTGCGTGCTCTTATCTGACTGGAGCTGGTGTTTGTGACCTCAACTGTGTGGGGAGATGTTCCTTTGAGATAGCATCTGTTTCCCAACCCGCCCACCTTCCTTCTCCACAAACAGACAAATGCCCTGCTTGGTACCGTAAACACTCCCACTCTCCTGGTGGAATTAGAGTACGTCAACAAATTTCACTACTCGCACAATAGCTGCGCCATGCCGTCAAGGAAGTATTGAGCCAGGAGACCGTTTTCAAATGGGTTTAAGGGATATCTCATTTTCACAGCGAGTAACATTTCAGCGGGGCCGTCACCAAACAGGTTATTTTGCAGTTATGAAACCCATCAAAAAAAGTTGGGGGAAAAAAAGGGAAATCCCATAAGCCATAGATAATGCATTCACCCAAACACATTATGCCGCTGCAAAGAAACCCAGTGTAAGCTGATGCTGGAGGCTCCAGCCGGTGTGTGTACGCGCAGGCACAGAGCGTGAGGTGTGTGTGATTGACTGCCTCTGCTGTGCTTTGTGTGTGAGCTGGCAGTCAGATGGAGTGCCCCGAAGGCTGTGGTGTGTGTGAGTGTGTCCCCCCCCCCCCCCCTGTGCCCCCTCCCCCCCCCCTCCCCCCCAGCGGTGGGCTGTAACCCAGGCCTTTACCCAGGGCTGTGAGGTCTGAACATAACTCACACACGCGCGCACACACACACGCATTTCAAACAGAAACGCCTGCACATCTTAAGCCGTAATGAATGCAATCACTCGGCACAATTTGCATACATTACCATAGATCATGCATGTTGAGGCGGTTACAAGGTCGACGCTAACACCCTCTCGATCTTTACGGAAGGCAGCGCGAGGCCTGCGCCGGGTCTTAATGAAGAGGCCATCCAAGGAACGAGGGACGGATCATCAGCCTGCAGGATGACACGGCGGTTGAATGACACCTGCTAGCGCTAGCCGACGTTCACTCCGCTGACTTGCTCGCGTGAAACACGCAGACCTTGTAATTGCAGACCACCGCCAAGGGGGAAGGGGGCGGCGGGGGGAGGGGGGGGGCAGAGGGGGTTCCCCTTTGTCTGTGTAACGGCTCCCAGCGCTCAACAATGGGGCCCAGTGTCTCAGCTCTGGAGGTATGTGTGTGGTGGCAGGGCGACAGCTCGGCTAACCTCGAGAGCAGCAGGCTGGGCTGGGATGGCGATGCTCAACGCCACAACTCCCCCCACGACTGCCCCCCGCCCCTCCCCCCCACTCCCCCCCACCCCGCTGGTTAATATGCATTTCATTAGCAGGCCGGCTGCAGGAAGCCCTGCTCTTTTGGCTTGTCTCCTCCAATCACAGCGTGACTCCCCTCGGGAGGAGGCGAGAGCTCCTAATGATTCCCATGGATGGCAGCAGATCCAGATCCACTTCACATTCACTCCCTGGCAACCGCTTGGACCATCCGTCTTCCTGCTCTCGGCAGCCGAGTGAGATAGATGTAGATGAACTTTTTTTCATAACCATCTCTGTGTTTATGCTTATGTGCCGGTCTGTGTGTGTGTGTGTCAGTGTGTGTGTGTGTGTAAATGAATTGGTCCAAAAGCAGCTTCTTTAGATTGGGTTTGGTGTGGCAGGCACAGAGGATAATCTGATTTAAAGCATGTCAAGGATTGTGAATAATTTCCTCACTACCCCAACCCCTCCTGTCATTTTAAAGGCATATTTTATTTAACAAGTGTGTGGGTGTTCATGTTTGCGTGTGTGTGTGTTCGCTTTTGTGAGTGTGGAGACATGTCTGCCTGCTCGAGGAAGCAAAAACCATTCCATGCACACTCAGTCTTTCCTGTTTGCCCCTCCCTCTCGCTCCCGCTCAATCTCGCTCGCTCGCTCTCCGTCTCTCTCCCCCTCCTCTCTCTTTCCTCCCTCGCTCTGCCTCTCTCTTTCCTTCCCCTCTCTTTCCTCCCTCGCTCTGCCTCCCTCTTTACCTTCCCTCTCTTTCCTCCCTTGCTCTGCCTCTTCTCTCACGAGGGGTACAGCTGTCACAGTGTCTCTTTTCCCATCCATAATTGAAGAGTGCACAGCGCACAAAGCCCTGGAACCATGTCATCCAGTTGCTCCTGTTGAATAATCAGCCAGAACCAATGGGTGGGTCTAGGGTAAGTGAAGGGGTGGTGGGGGTGGGTCTGCGTTCGTGTGTGTGTCCGTGTGTGTGTCCGTGTCCGTGTGTGTGTGTGTGTGTGTGTGTGCGTGCGGAGGGGTCCGTCCTTGCAGCTGCCTGTGTCACTGTTGTTGTGTAATCACCCTGGCCCCTCCCCCACCAGCCACCCCCGCTAATAAGATGCCCCTTCCTACCACCCATTTGCCCTAGTTTTCTCTTCAGGCAGAGTTGACCTCCCTGGTCAGCTGTGAGAGGAGGTCACAGTGTGTTGGGGGCGGGGTGGGAGGAGGGGGGTCTGGCAGGAACTAAACACCACCTTTCCTCTGAGGGCCACTGAGTCAGGGCTCCTGGGGGTGGCTGACTGTAATAGGTTCAACTTGACCTTGAAGCGAGCAACACTATTCCTTTGTGATTTGTTCCTCACCCCCCACCCCCCACCCCCCCACCCCATTAATTCTTGATACCATTGAGAAAATGATGAATATTACATTGACTGTTGTGCTATTGTTGGGATACGGCTGCGTTGTGATGTTGGCGCTGTTCGTGCCCCTTCCGTTTGTTTCACAACAGTCTCAATGTTAGCGTACGGTGTTGCCGTTTTCAAACGGGCTCTGTATTAATTAGTGAACAAATGCTGTGAGCTCCCTGATTAATTAGACACTGTGAGGTATGCAGTGTGTACTCTCCCCTTCTCCCCCTTCTTATTTCCCTCCATCTCTCTTTCTATCCTCAATTGCCTTTTTTCTCCCTCCCTCCCTCCCTCCCTCCCTCGCTTCCTCCCTCCCTCCCTCGCTTCCTCCCTCCCTCCCTCCCTCGCCAGCGAACACCCCCAGCAGGCCAGGCGGCACTCAGCAGTGAGCCCCACCCCTCCCCCCTCCTTCCTGTCTCTGCATAATTAACCAGCCCCCCACCAGCCCCCCTTCACCGGTGCATCGCCTCGCGCCTCCCGCTGAGACAGTCCCTGTGATGATACCATCCCAGGTAACGATCAGACAGACTCACGTGAGCCTCCTTCTTGGCGTCCTCTTCCAAGTCGGGTCGCAACGAGCGCAGGAACCGGGCGGCGGACGCAGTCGTCTAGCGCATCAGAAGCAGCCGAGAAAAGCCTCCGTGATGGCTGGGCGGTGACGCAGGGCGGCGTCTTAATAACACGCCTGGTGCAAGCCGAAAACCCAGGGGATTGTCAGCAGCAGTCGGCTCTTCACGCGGAGGTGTGGTGTGTGTTTCAGGCAGGAGAAGCTAAAGAGCTGTAATTACCGGGTCGGCATCGGAAATGGAAAAAAAGGCTCCTTTGGCAGGGACACCTACGCTCTAGGGCTGAGAGGACTTCATCTCTGTTCTGATTCCCCAAGCTTGGGTCCTTTGGAGCAATAGCATCATCCATGTAATAGGCCCAGAGGTGGGTTATCAGTGTATAGTGAGGGAGGAGGGGGGAGTGGAAGGAAAGTGGGAGAGGGAGGGAGGGAGGGA
>BROE01000019.1:4198193-4200693 GCA_036571765.1 Plecoglossus altivelis
CACTTTTTTCATTCACTGGAATACTGTTCCGAATTTGATAGAGTCCGCAAACTGAGTAAATATGCTTGTTTGTGGATGCATGCCATTCCCCTCAGCCCTCAGCGTCCCTCTCATTTGGGACCTAATCAGCCTGACGGCCCCGCTCCATGTGAACGCAGTCAGCCCCCGTGCATCCCATCGCAGGAAGAACCCCCTAACATGTTCTCGGCGTTTTACTAGGTTTAGTCACAACACACTGATAGTCTTCCCTCTGACTAAATGCAGCGCAGCTCTTTTTAGGAGGGACAGAGAGGGGGACTGGCGCGAGCACGGCCAGTCAGATGACACCAGAACCACCGTCTAACTAGGAACGCGACCCACCGCTTTCCTTGTTGTCCATCGTGTTTTATGACAGGCGTCTCCTGCTTTTTAAGGTGACACGCAAACGGGGGGAGGGGGGGAAACTACCAGCAGATATGATAACAATCTGGTCTGGGTCGACAATATTACAGTCTCCCATTAGTCACAGAGCTACGACAATTTCCCTTATCGGTGCACCCATCAGATGTTTGTCTTTTAAACAATCTAGTACAGATACCATCATTCCACAATTGTTTTTCATATCTAAGGGAGGGGATGATAGAGGAGCAGAGAATGTGAGATAATCAGGCTTGTCTGCTGGGAGATTTATCCATGAGAGCAAGAGCTCAACCCCGCCTGGATCAGATCAGATTCACTGATGATGGGAAAGCCATCAGATAGGTATCTAGACCTTCAGAGACTGAACAATACCACCGCAGGGGCGAACAAATGGGATAGGCCATGACTTTGACTGGGGATCATCTAGTTTGACAAAGTGCTTTCATTATTATCTGGAAGGTTCCTGGAATCTAGGTGAGAGAGGGGAGGGATCGGAGTAGACTCAGAATGAAGTGACAGTTGTTTGGAAGATACTTGCTGTAGGCATGCTATGTGCAAGGGCCCAATTAACCAACATTCGTTCAAATCCATTTTTATATCAGGAAGAATTGAGCGCACTTGAATTACATTAAAGTGACATTTTAACATATTTGTTGTAGACATTATCCACGCACATTTAGGCTCGGCCACTGAGTATAGCGACCATGACTGTCTCAGTTGTCTGCTCATATCTGACAGGCAGAGGACTATTGTACAGGAATGTACTCGTAATTACAAGCATTGGCCATCTCATCCTGGTGAAAACAAATTATGACACGCATCACACGTGTCTCCAGCAGTTCGAGAAGGCTTCGATGTTTCCACGTCAAACACAAAAGTTTTATTCTCAGCATCTTAGCATAAGTAGCCTTATCAATTTGAATGAGCAGATTGTTGTCGCAAGGGCATAATCAGCGATGTAGTACAGATACATTTCTTTTAGATTGCACTAGGTGGAGCACTATGAAAGTCGGCAAGTTTAAAGGTTTGATCATTAGTAACAAAATCTGGTTGCTCAGTAGCGCCACTTGCTCTCGCCTAGCGGCAATACCCATCAGTTACAGTGTTATTACACCCCTCATGACCACGAATGAGCCAATAGGCTTTGGGAGGCAGAGTTGTCCCTGTGGCCGCCATTAAAGAAAGGAATCCATGAATTCAAATGGAAACCAGCAGGAACAGAGACCTAAATAATGGTTAAAATAACTACGAAAATATAGGCGTACGCCAGTTTTCGATCGATTTTAAAGGATGTATTTCGTTTTTAGATCGGAGTTGATGATGGAGAGATAGAGGGACGTTTCTAGCAAAGCCCGTTTGAAGCTAAGGGGGAGGGGGAGAGTTGCTTCTTTGCTCTCCTTTTCTTTTTGTTTTAAGAGCATTTTTCGCTCCCTTTAAATTTTGACTTCAAGTACGTTTGAGAGGGCGGCATTGAGACTCTGAAGACTGCATTTTAACTGCTTTTAAATTTGGTCAGACCATAGCAATCTAAGGTTGTTGAATTACTATCTCCAACCGATTGTTAAAAAATTATTCTCTTTGATTAGACTGCTTACATTTTACAAAACCCAAAACAAATCGTTCTTTATTTCCCGGGAACTGTAATGATGGAGCGTTCGATCGCGCTGTGAAAGGATGAGTTCTTGTTTTGTACCAAACGGGGCCAGCTTGGAGGATTGCCATTCCAATCTATTCTGTCTGGTAAGAGATTTAAAACTAAAGGAAAAGCAGCCATTTTTAACTAGCTGAAAGGAGCTAGCTTGCTAGCTGATGTTAGCCATAGGCATATCACACTGAGAGCAGGCTTGTGGCCTGTCTGTCGGGTAGCAATGGCAAGGCAGTGCATTTACACCATCATTCACTAAGTCATATTTGGGTTCTGACAGATTATGCGAGGTTGTGCATGACTAACTAGGACAATACAGTGTCAGTGAGGTGTGTTACTGGCACCTGCACGCAATCACGAATGTTACTGTTGCCTCTGCAAAAGTGCAAGCAGCTTGCAAGATAGCAAGGCAATATTGATGATCCTGTTGGATTACTAACCATGCTGCATGAATGA
>BROE01000019.1:4205693-4209432 GCA_036571765.1 Plecoglossus altivelis
TGAGGTATAATCACCAGAAATATTCCACGGTCCGGGGCTTGATTGTCAGGTCTGACGCACAGAGAGCCAGAGGATATCCATTGCCTGTAAGTGAGAGCTTAGGAGGTGTTAAAGGCTGGGTAACCTGATAGGCCTTCATTTGTGGCCCCTCTCTTCCCTCTACTCACTCACTCACACACACACACACACACACACACACACACACTCTTTCATGCTCTGTAGCTGGGGAGACCAACCTTGGTGGCAACAGCAGCAGGTGAACTCCTGCAGTCAGTCTTGTCAGTCTTCTGTCTTCTGTTGTCTGCTGAGTTTTGGTATGCTGGCTGCAGGCTGAACGACTCAGGTATTCTTGTTTTGTTGCTTGTGTGCCTGCGTGCGCGTGCGTGCGTGTGTGTCTGCGTGTGTGTGTGCCTGCGTGTGTGTGCCGGCGCGCACGCGCGTGTGCAAGTCTCATCACGGCATCTAAGAGGCTCCCGCCCTCCAGCGCACGGAGCGGCGCCCTGCGACTCTGTCGGTCGAGGCAGAACAGGAAAGCTGCATCACCTCAGTCAGGAAGAGGAGGGAGGGAGAGGGAGGGAGGGAGGGAGAGAGGGAGGGAGGGCGAGGGAGGGAGCGAGCAAGGGAGAGGGAGGGAGCGGCGTGGAAGATGGAACATGCAGGAGCGCCGATGCAGAAACACATCATGGAGGTCTGGCCTCCCTCCCCTCCACCCCCTCCATCTTTCCCCAGCGGCGGCGGATGGACGGAGGCCATCTTTATTCATGCGCTCTGGCAGCGAGATTGAACTCTTCGTCTCTTGCCTCAGCTAGCCAGTCAGTCAGCCAGCAAGCCAGCCCTCTGCCCGCCCGCCCGCCCTCCGCCTGCCCGCCAGCCCTCCCTCATAACAACACCCTGTGGACTGGAGAGAGAGAGAGCAGGGCCAGGTGACAGCCTCCAGGGGCAGGCTACGATAACCTGCAGCACGGCCTGCCCTGGCCCCTCTCTACAGGAATGCTTGTCTCTGTGGGGAGAAGGAAGGCTTCACACATGGCTGGATCCAGGTCTCCCATCACACGGACGGAAGAGACAACATGTTGAGGTCGAGGTGCAGGGATACGTGCTGCGGACGTCTGGATGGAATCTGCCCTCTGGATTTCTCCGCGGAGCCTTGCGATGTTTAGACCACACACATCCGGAGATCGACAAGCCTATTTGAAAAAGATTGCATCTGGATGTGTACTCACACACGTGTGTGGTGTGCGTGTATGTCAGACTTCCTCTCGGGGTGTGAATCGCTCCCAGCTGCTTGGTGACGTCATCTTGTGTTTTCCTGTTTTGGATGCCCCCCCCCCACCCCTCTGCACTCTCCCCCTGTGCCCCCTGAGGCTGTGAGCCAGAAGCAGCATTTCAGCCTTCCTCCACTGATCTCTCTCTCCCCCCTCCAACCTCCTTATCATCCTGGTGTGACGGTGAGCTGTGAGCCCTGGGAACACACAGAGGTCGTGACCCCTACATCACCAGCCTGAGGTGTGAACCTGTGTTCTCCTCTCTCCCTGGCCCCTCTGACAGTCTCTGCCTGGTGTTGTGGTAGCTGATGCGTGTGTGTATATGTGTGTTCCTGCACTACTGGGATGGCCCCATTCCCCGTATCCAGGGTGATGACTGACAGGCTGCGGCCTCTGAGGGAGGGGTGGGAGGGGTAGGGTGTGAAGCGGGCAGACAGGAAGTGGCGGTGGCAAGCCTCGGTCAGGGTGGAATGTCAAGGAGGTCGTCCCACGCCGCCGACTCGCCCACGTGGCTGTGGGATCCTCTCACCTCCAGCGCCGGCAAGCGCTCAGGAGACGCACAAACGTAAAGAAAACAAACTCTGTTTCTTCTTTATGGCGGCAAAGCACGTCCGCCCCTTTAATGTGGGCGGCTGTCCTGGCGTCTGCTCCTTAGATTAGCAGCCTGCGAAAAGACGTCTCGTTTCAAGCAAGGGCCTTTTCTGTGAACCTCAGTGCCAGTAATCCCTTCTCTCTCTCCGAGGGAGACGGAAGGATGGAGGAAGGAGAAGAAAGAGGTGAGGAGGGGGGTGGGGGGAGTTGGGAAAGGGTGGGGGAGGAGGGATAGTTTAATGCCTGACACTTAATCACCATTCAAGGAGCGCTGAGAGAGGGCAGTGAGGCTGTGAGGAGAGGGAGGCTGTGAGGACAGGGAGGCTGTGAGGACAGGGAGGCTGTGAGGCCAGTGAGGCTGTGAGGCTGTGAGGCCGGTGAGGCCAGGGTCTGGCCCAGCCTGGGCGCGCTCTCCTCTCCTGTTCTCCCAACACAACTCCAGAGAGAAATGCAATTCTAATCTTCCTCCGGCCATGCGTCAGAAATTATTCGGAGCAAGTGAACGCGATAGCTAAATTAAACCAGTGTCCCCCCTCTCCCCCCTCTGGTCAGTACAGCACAGGAATGGTATTCTGATGCAAATGATCCCCCCCCTCTCCTCCATCATCTTCTCCTGCCCCAAAGCTGGCGGGTGTCTTGCACCCATCCCCCTCTCTCTGCCTCTCTCTCTACCATCCAGGGGCACCCCCAGAGTTGGGGCTCAGATCTAGAGCTAAGTAGTTGCCTTGCTCAAAGAGCCACTGATCTTTTTAGCATAGAAATTAGGAATGGAGGTCTGTCTGTGAGGGTAATTGCTTTAGCAGTTCAGCTCTCCTGTGTTCCTGGCCATGCCACTCATGCCCACTCTGCCAGGGCCCGAGGGGGGACGGGGGGTCTTTTGATGGTTGCCTCTCTCTCTCTCTCTCTCTCTCTCTCTCTCTCTCCCTCCCTCCCTCTCTCCCTTCCTCTCTGTCGTTTGCCGTCGTTGTGCCTCCCTCCTACCTGCTCATGCTTCCTAAGGAGAGCCA
Organism: Plecoglossus altivelis; assembly: GCA_036571765.1. NCBI lineage: Eukaryota > Metazoa > Chordata > Actinopteri > Osmeriformes > Plecoglossidae > Plecoglossus > Plecoglossus altivelis. The sequence goes on from BROE01000019.1 coordinate 4,208,557, forward strand.
AGGGCCCAATCAGCTTTCGCCAAGCAAGCGTGCATGCGGCGTTCCCCCTCCCCCCCTGCTCCCAGACCGTCAGCTCTCCCAAGTAGGCGAAGCGGAAATGAATCTCTCACGTCAAGCGCGAGCCCTCGTTGGCCTGTTTACCCAACGCTGCCACCGGCTACATCCAGTCCCATCACACCGCTGGGACCAGGCAGGGTCCTGGTTGGGAGGGAGGGAAAGGGGGGGAGAGGGGGAGGAAAAGGGAAGGTGGGTGGGGAGTCGTCTGTAGACCAGGAAGTGCTATCAGCCCAGCCATCTCCACCGTGTTCTCCCCTGAGGACTGCAGAAACTGAGCAGCACACAGATCCATTCATTACTGCGTGTTGGGTCAGATCCCACGGGATCCACCGCAGAGTGGAGCGAAGCGAGAGGGAGGGAGGGGCCGCTCTCCAAACACCCCCTCCCGCCCCAGCGCAACATCAACAAGATTGTTTTGGGTTCCTCGCGAAATTCATCGGAAGGGGGACGCAGGAATGCTTCTGTTCTCGCCCAGCCCTCGCTGCCCGACCGACTTTGGGAGGGTGTTCCTCCCACCCCGCTCGGTGACTCAGAGAGAACACTGACGTGGGATCTAAACTGGCGCGTTCTGCGCCCCCTCTACCCCCCAGGGGCAGCGCTCAGTTCCAAAGGGCACATTCCATTCTGCCTGAGGACAGAGACAAAGTTCGACCCCTTTTCTCAAATCCCCAGTTGAAATAGTCCGCGCCTCGGAACGGACAATCCGGAAGCTTCCGTATCGCAGACTCGGACATGGCGGAAGATGAAAAGCGTTGGAATCTCAAGCACCCTAGTGTGTAGTGACCAGGCACCACAACATCACAATCGCCCCCCCCCCCC
>BROE01000019.1:4210370-4222870 GCA_036571765.1 Plecoglossus altivelis
TGTGCGCGCTCTGCAGGACGGAGGAGGAGTCGGCAGCCCTGTTTTGCCAGGCTCTGGTGTCTGAGTGTGTCTCTCTCAAGGCTGATCCTCGATCCTCCAGGCTAAGTGTTGACAAGAGGAACTGGTTTAGAAACCTGCTCTTTCTACCTTCCCAGCATGACTCCCAAGCTCTCCTCCCTGGCCGACGTGATGTGTGGCATTACATGATAAGGCTGGTCTCCAGGCGCTGATAGGAAAAACGGGCTAGGTAAAGCCTGGCTCACGTTGTTAGAGAGAGAAAGAGAGAGAGAGAGGGAGAGAGAGAGAGCGAGAGAGGGAGAGAAAAGAATAATCTCGTTCGCTTTTCCTCCCAGTAAGCGTTTGAACAGTGTTTTTCCCCTGTGTTGTTTGACTGTGCCGCTTTCTAGAGATGGTGAGTCACCGGAGGTTGTTTAAACTTCACTTCAGATGCCTGTGGTTGCATGGTGGGTGTTGATGTGTATCTGAGATAATTGGAGAGCGATATGCCCTGTTAGCCTCGACACTGGATTGTAAGTGCTCCAGTTGGAGTCAGTTTTAAGCGTCGGTCATGAAACGCCAAGACTGATGAAAAGATAAATCTCATCCACTGGTTGGATTTCTTCGGTGTGTGTGTGTGTGTGTGGAAGGGGGGGGGCAGGAGATGGTGTGATGCCTTTTGTGCTCTGGGATCCATTTTCCTGCGCTAATCTGCTGCCTCTGCCCCCCACCACCACCATCCCTCTGCTCTCTGATGGATCTCCATTGGCTGCTTGGTGCAGGGGGACGCGGCCAAGCGTGCAGCCTGCGCTCTGGGCGCGGACTCTATCTCGCTCGCCCTCTCCGTTACCCTCCGTCACTCTCTCCCTCAGTCTCTCGCTCTCTCTCGCTCTCTCTCTCGCTCTCTCTCTCTCTCTCTCTCTCTCAGGAAATATCCATTTAAATTCATAGTAACATACACATCTGGGCCCAAAGCTGAAGTCAGTGATGTAGGGAGAAGAGTGCAGACGGTGAGGGAGAGAGTCAGCGGTGAGGGAGAGAGTCAGTGGTGAGGGAGAGAGTCAGAGGTGAGAGAGAGATCGAGTGAGAGGAGGAAGTCGAGGTGAGGAGAGTATAGGTGAGAGAGAGAGTAGGTGAGGGAGATGAGAGGGAGAGAGTCAGAGTGAAGAGAGAGTAGAGAGAGTGGGAGGTAGAGTTAGGGAGAAAGAGTGTTGAGGAGAAGAGTCGAGGTGAGGAGAGATAAATACGGTGAGAGAGAGGTCAGAGGTGAGGGGAGAGATAAGGTGAGGGAGGAGAGTCGAGGTGAGGAAGAAGTCAGTAGAAGGTGAAGGGAGAGAGTAGAGGTCAGAGTGAGAGAGGGATGGTGAGGAGAGAGTCCAGAGTTGAGGAGAAGAGTCAGAGGTGAGGGAGAGAGTCAGAGGTGAGGGAGAGAGTAAGAGGTGAGGGAGAGAGTCAGAGGTGAGGGAGAGAGTCAGAGGTGAGAGAGAGAGTCAGAGGTGAGGGAGAGAGTAAGAGGTGAGGGAGAGAGTCAGAGGTGAGGGAGAGAGTAAGAGGTGAGGGAGAGAGTCAGAGGTGAGGGAGAGCCCTGTGTAACCCAGTAGATCCCGGAGCCTTGTGGATCACAAGACATTAATCTCGCTGTTTAATGACCGGCTGCCTCTCTAATTGCTCGTGCACAGAGACCTGTGGCTGGATGGAGCACCTCTCAAACCCTGCCTTCTCCATCCTCTCACACCTCCCCCCTTGATAAACACCCCAGCTACAGGCCTGTCGGATAGTGTGTGTTGTGTATGTGTGTTGTGTGTTGTGTAAATGTGTGTGGTGTGTGTTTGGTATGTGTGTTTGTTTTGAGCTTATTAAACTACCTTTTATGGGAGAGCTTATTGAAACTGCTGTAGATCATGGAGAGGTGTTTGAGGGTTACTGTGTGTGTGTGTGTGTATGTGTGTGTGTGTGTGTGTTAGGTGCTGGTTGCGAAGCCTGTTCTGCACAGCCTGTTTTCCTGGTGTGAGCTGTATTAAAGGTCAGCTCATTTGGGCCCCCCACACGGGAGGGAGGACATGAAAGTGTCAGAGCCGTCATCTGAGCCCGTAAATCGGCCCGTCGGTACAGGGGCGTCGGTGCAGGGGCGGGCGCCGCGGCGCGCTAACTAGCCCTCACACTCCAGCCAATTAACAGCTGGGAATTAAGGAGTCACGGGAGTAAAAGGACCAGGCAGCCACCGGCTTATTAACTGTTGATTTGAGACTCGCTCTCATGTCGATAAGGCGGTTTCGCAGATTTCGACGGCGACAAGAGATTTTTTCAAACGCTTGCACTTTCTCTACCCCAAGAGTGGAGGAACACTGACCCCCCCCCCCCCCCCCCTCCCAGCACATGCTTTTCAAGTTAGCGGTTTCATTTGAAGGAATGTCAAAAGTAGTCACTCTTCACGCGGCGTATAATTGCAGCGGAAGTGAAATGGAGACAGGGTCTTCTTTTGTTCCTGTCTTTGTCACATCAGAATGCTCCTAATGGTCTTTTTTCAGGACTGTGGGAACTGTAGTGTTTGACACACTCCATGTAGGGTGAGTAGGAACAGGGTGCACCCTTTCCACCAAAGCGGGTGTTGGCGAGAAGTCCATTCAAAAAGGCTTCCTGTAACAGCGCCGCTGGCTGCGTATCCTCTGTATCTCCCTTCCGCCTTCCCCCTCTCGCCCTGCACACCTCTCAGCCCCGCCCCTTGTCCTCACACGGCCCCGCCTCCCTGCCCTCACATGCGACCAGGTTGCGAACCCTAGTTGGTACGGGGTCAAACTGTTTTAGTTGTGTCTTCGGTTCCCCATATTTTTCCCACCTGTTGCGTTTCCAGTCATGGAGTCCATGTGAGGAAGCCGTTAGGAATGCTTGATGCAAACCAGACACTGCTCTGAGCAGAGGCAGAGCCACAGGCAGGGGCCTCCTTAACACAGCGCAGCAGATGTGGATCAGGATGACCAGTCCTGTAGGTTTAGCTTGTTTAATTTCTACATACAGTTTATTCTATATGTACAAAAAGGCTTTGTCAAAAAAAAAAACCGAACAAGTAAAAAATTGAATATCCCCGAATTGTGAATTGATTGAAGGAATGTGGATGAGTGGAGGAACCTTTGGCCATGTGTGATCAGACACTGGAGGGATCTGTCTCTCCTCTGCTTGGGTGAAGCTCCAGGTTTTTCTTGTCATCCTCTCTTCTTTCCCTTCCCCTTTCCCCCTCCCTTCCTGCCTCCCTCTGTTAATCTGCCCATGGTGTTCTGGGTGGGGAAGGCTGAGCAGCATTGGCTTTCTAGTAGCTCTGACCTCCTGCCCTCTGGACGGCCATGTCAGGGCCCTGACGGCTGGCAGGAGCGGCCTCCATGTTAAATCCCTCCTCGCAAATAGACTGGGAGAACAAGAGACGCTGGCACATAACACCAGCCCCCTCCGCAGCCTCACTGGAAACACTCGGCGCTCACGGTGCACACTTGGTCCTGGTGCGAGAGCGGCCATGTCTGCGTAGAACACAGCGAGAGCGAGGTGGACCGTCTTCTCCGAGGAGAGAAAAAGTATGCGAAACGACTCGATATTCCTCAAGAACTCCCCCGCACACAAACCTGCTTCAGCTTGTTTTCCCTCCGACCGCAGATGAAATAGTTTGGGGGAGGCTTACCAGCGGTGTCCTGGGGAGGGGGGGGGGGATTTGAAAGGAGGGCTGATTTAAGTGGGTTGGATGGGGGATGGGGGTGTGTGGCTAAGGAATGGGAGATGTTTCTGTTCGATGGGCTGGAGAGAGACAGAGAGAGAGAGAGGGGTTGTGGGGGGGGTGAGTCAGAAGAACAAGGCCATACTCTCAGCAGGGTGCCCGGAGAGCGAGATGTGTGTGTGTGTTGAGGGGGGGGGAGGGGTGCTTTGCCCTGGGCCAATAGTGTCAAAAATGTCTGCGCCTTCTCAAGTTTATCAGCCGGTTGTTTACAAGGGCAACTATGAAATGCAGCTGGCCCTCTACTTAAACCCATTAAAAATCTATGAGATTCCCTTAAACAAGCTCCTCAGTCCTCTGTGCACAGCCTCCACTTTAATTTCCTCTTTTGATTGCGCTGTAATCATGTCTGCCCGTGGGTGTTCACCTCGGCATCTGCGAAGCCAACCACCTCCTTGCTCTCCTCCAAGTCCATCCATTTTCATTTACCTGCGTTTACGACTCTGTGCTACGGCTCCCCAGCCCGGTGGAATCACCCAGCAGAGTCTCCTTAAATACGGTTGTGCGCATGGTGGGGTCATGCCTGAACCCCATCTTCCTCCACCTCCTCCTATGTTCGCAGGCCCCACGCAGGGAGGTGTTTGCTGGGGACATGTTTGAAAGGAGCTTAAGCGCTCTAAGATGTGAGCAGTGGCTGTTAATGAGATTAGCGGAGCGTCCAGGCCACAGCGGAACGTGATCCAGAAACTAACCCTGGTATTACGGGGCTGCTGTCGAGGCTGGAGGTTCGAGCCTAGAGGCTGGAGGTTCTGTCCTGCCTCCAGCTAGCAAGGAGGTTGGCAACTGAACTGCCACCAGGCCTCTAACCTCAGGCGCTCACCTACAGATGGCAGCTGAACGGAGGAATCTACTCGATCTGTCAACGACATGCGCTGTGGTTTGTCAGACCATCAAGCGAAAGGGAAGCTGTTTCTCCTGACCCACAGCAAGCAGTTAACATCTGCTCTCCCCAAGTCCCTCAAAGATAAAGCTCTGTTATGCATGTCAGGAAATGCAGGAAGAAAAAAAAACTGTTTCAGTGTCTTTTTTTGTGTTTGTTTCTGTCTTGTGCCTGGAGCCAGACTTGTACTGGCTGGGGTGCATGGTACAGGCCAGCCACACACAAACACATCCCTTATCTTGAATGTGCCTCGGCCGATAGGAATCAGCTTCTCAACACATCTGCACAGTCACACAGTCAGGAAACCTTTCTGCCTTCCGCTTCCTCCGGGCACGTGCGAGACAATCCTCACGTATGTAGATGTTACCTCAAGCAGCGGTTCTCCGCTTGTAGAACATAACGGCGTCGACTCTTCTCGTTGGAGAGCCGGCCGGCCGGCGCAGACGTCAGAGCGAGCTGCGTGCTTGTCTGGGAGTCCGTCCTCCAGAGCTGAAATAGTAGATGGACAACGGGGGGAAACCTACACGATCTCAGAACTCCGAACAGCACCTCCGAACAGCAGTTCCGAACATCAAACCGTTTCAGGAGTCCGACCCGTGAGAAATGATCAGAGAATGAAAACGATCACGACTTGAATAAAACTATCTGGAGGGAAACAAAGCTGCGTTCGGAGCGGAACGCCATTTTCCGTTCAGCGTTCTGCTGCTGTTCCCAGTCTGGTCTAATCTGTTTCTACGTATCATGATGAATGTAAGCTAAATACCAATTAGCTCAGTTGCTTAGCTCCTTAGCCTAGCTTCGTCTTTGCGGGATTGGGAAGGTTAGTTGTCTTCTTTGACTGCGCAGGTCACGTTTTGCCGCCTCTCTTCAGATCCAGAACCCCCAAACGGTGATCTGTGATGCAACATTAGTCAACAGAATGTCACATTGATGCGCGACTGGGAAAGCGATCCTGTGTCTTTGCATGGGGGAGATGGGGTTGCTGTGGATACGGTGTTGTCTGTCGAGCGCTGACTCGAGCGCTGCTGTTTCAGAACTCTCTCAGCAGGGGGGCCCCCGGCTCCGGAATATTCCTGCTCTTCCCATGCGTTCTAGAACAGCCTCTCGATCAGTTCAGAAGGCGTTCTGCAGAGTATGAACATGAAGCATGGGTTTTGTTTGGCATGCGGATACTCAGAAATAACTAACGCCTGTGAAGAAGAAACAGTGTTACTGTTTCCGTTTTTGAGATCGTACTTACCTCCTAACTTCATCTTTGCTTCTTCCTCTCTCTCCCTCCCTCCCTCTCTCTCTCTCCCTCTCTCCCCCTCTCTCCCTCGCTCTCCCTCTCTCTCTACTCCCCCAGCTGAGGAGGACGGGGTGTGGGAGAGCGGCCTGTCGTACGAGTGTCGCACGCTCCTGTTCAAGGCCATCCACAACCTGCTGGAGCGCTGCCTGATGAACCGCAGCTTCGTCCGCATCGGCAGGTGGTTTGTCAAGCCCTACGAGAAGGACGAGAAGCCTATCAACAAGAGGTGAGACCTCTGACCCCTGCCCCCCCCCACCCTTTCTCCTGTCTTGTTCCATTAGGTAGTGTCTCTCCCCCCCCCCCCCCAGTTACGTCATACTTTATTTTACGCAGATTAGCATCCTCCCTCACCTACACACCCCACGCCACACCTCCACCACCCCCATCTGCACGGCTACAGAGTGTGTGACCCCTCGCTGCTCTGCTCTGTCACGAGAGAGTCTGGCACTACCAGGGGGGGGGGTGCAAAACATCAACAACACCAGAGGTGGCAGGTGCTCGGGTCAGTACCCGATACCGGCTTCAGTCTGGACTCCCACCATCGTCTAGCCTTATCGGCCGCTCGCTCTTCGTGTGTGTGTGTGTGTGTGTGTGCGTGTGTGCGCGCGCGTGTGTGTGTGTGTGTGTTTGGGGTGTTCAAGGGGCCATGGTTGTGTAGCGCTCCCTCTCTCTTTATTCATATTGAAATGCACATAGTTGTGTCAGGTTGAAGCTTCACAGATGACAGCCTAGTGGAGGTGACAGTCCTGACCAGAGCCCCTCAGAGCAGGGGAGAGGCCCAGCATTCTTCCTGAGGGATGGAGGGAGGGAGGGAGAGAGAATTGGGGCAGGGCGAAAAGAGAGGAGAAGAATCGAAGGTACTGAATGGATAAAGCCGCTCGGCTTGAATGGGGCCCTGGTGAACAGGTGGGCAGACGCTGCACGGCTTGGCTTTTTTTGCTTTGTTTGTTCTGAGAGTCACGCATCTGCACTGTGTTGTGTCTAGAATCACCCAAAGAAGCAGCAGAGGCCAAGACCAAGCATTCTGGGAACCTGCAGTGTGTGTGTGTGCGTGTGTGTGCGTGTGTGCGTGCGTGTGTGTGCGTGCGCGTGTGCGACACACAGAGTGAGAGAGTCCCATCTGTCCATCTGTCCATGTCATGCAGTCCGTCCAGCATGTTATCTGGTGTGTTTTTTTGCGATCATCCAGATTTAGATATCTGGGATGTTGATATGTGAGCCACCAGTCCTGCTTCAGCCTTCATCCACAGTCAGACTGCAGGATGGTAACAGTCTTTGCACCCTCCACTCTGTGCTACTGGGAGCTCTACTGCTTCTGGTGTGTTGGCCAAACCGTTGTCCAGCTCTCTCCTCTCCGTCTCTCTCTCATCGTCCATCTCATTCCATCAGTCTCTCTCAGGTCTCTCTCTCTCGCGTTAAGCAGCTCGGTATCCGGGCTCTCTCTCTCTCTCTCTCTCTCTCTCTCTCTCTCTCTCTCTCTCTCTCTGTCTCTGTCTCTCTCTCTGTCTCTCTCTCTCTGTCTCTCTCTCTCTCTCTCCACCCCCCACCCCCACACCCCTTCTGTTTCTGTCCCTCCGCCTCTCCGACTAAGTTGAGGGAAACGGAACAATGGGGTTTCCTCAGTCCTGGAATTCGCAGTCTCTCTTACTCTCTCCCTCTTTCTTTCCCCCTGTCTTTGCTCCTCCCTTCATCTCGCTCGCTCGCTCCCTTCCTCCCTCTCCACTCTCGCTGTGCAGGCCTGGCCAAGGGGGGTATAAATAGGTCTAAACCACCCAGAAGTTCAGCCTTTCTGTGTAGGATGTTGTTGTTTTTCCTCTCCTTTATCAACCCCCCCCCCTCCTTCCCACGCCGCCCAGGGAACACAAGTGGTCCGAAAGGTGTGACGGATATCCTCAAAACAAGTTTTGCGGTTCGGGGGTCCTCGAAGGCCAGATAGACCCCCACCTACACACGCACGCACACACACACACCCCACATCCAGAAGCGAACAGGTGGTCACATTCCAGTTGGCTCGCCCGCTGCTCTGTCTCAGCCGGAGCATCTTACGACTACGCAAGAAAAAGACACTTTATTGTGTTCCCCCCTGTGGAAGTGGGGCGCAAGCGTTCCTCAGAGACACTGTGTCTGAGCCTGCTCTGGGAGGAGGGGGGGGGGCACGGCGCTGTCTAGTTCATGTCTGGTCGGTTTCCGTCTCCCCAGCGACATTGGAGGAGACTGTGTGTGTGTGTGGGGGGTGGGTTTACCATAGAAATGATTTAGGTTTGTCCCCAAGGAGCCACTGTAGAGGGCTGTGTGTGTTTGGGGGAGAGGGGAATATATCCCACTGGAACCTCCATTCAGCAGGGCGGTAATAGCTTTTCATCTCAACACACACGCACACCTTTCCTAATTGCCTCTTACTGCAGTCCAAACCAGGGGGGCAGGTGTGTGTGTGAACCTGTTTGGCCAGCGACGGGCTTGTTAGGACAGCACAAGGTTTCAAAAGCAGTCATTTAGGCCAGATACTAGACTAAGCCCATACATAGGCTCTATTTGAGGAGTAGTCTGGGATTCAATTGAATCTGTGTCCGGTACCCTGTCACAGTCTACTCCACTGCCCTACAATCTCAGTGTGTCCAAAACGGGCCGCTGCTAAAAGCAGTCGCCAGCTGGAAAGTCTTATGCAAAGCAGGCCGTTAATTCGTTTTTTGCCAGAAACTTCCTCTTTCACCTCAGCTCCAGCCTGCTCGCTGCACAAGATACCACAGCATTTAGCGTTTGGCACACACGCGTGTACGTGTAACCACACACAGCTGTGTGATGTGACGGTGAAAAGTGTTTCTGATTGGCACCTCTCAGCGGCCCTGCAGTGGATTGGTGTGTGTGTGTGTGTGTGTGTGTGGCGCTGTGCAGCCTAGCCTAATTCTCCCGTCACTGATACCCACAGATCGTCGGAAGGCTCTAGAAAGCACTCCCATCTGCTGTTGCTATGTTGTCGTCCCCCTCCGCGCACCCTCCCCTCCTGTTGCATCTGCGAGGCATCACCAAGAGCCTCCCATTGGACGACGGCGTTGCCACTCGCTTGTGTTCGCAACCCGAACCCAAACCTCAGCGTGTTTGAAATGCTTACATCACTCCTCTCTCTCTCCGTCTCTGTCTCTCTCTCCCTCTCTCTCTCCCTCTCACTGTCGCTCTCTCTCCCTCTCTCTCTTCACTTCCACGCAGACACACACCAATGCACAGCTCTCGCTCCCTCTCACTCCCTCCCTCCCTCCCTCCCTCGCTCCCGCTCTCCCACGCCCCGATGGTGTACTTGGTTTGCCGCCTGCAGACGAGGCTGGAGCAGTCGCACGCCCCTGGCACCCTCCTCAGCAGGGCACTCGCTACGCAGCTCTGGGGCACCCCTCACACTATTTTTTGTGTGCATGTGTGTTAGGATGCCCTACTGCACTGTCAAGGCAGGGCAGAGAAGCAGCATCTATTTGTTAGGGAGATGGATGAAAGGAGGCAAGAGAGAGAGAGCTGCCTCGTTGTCATGGCAGCAGGGAGATGCACCCTGGGATGGCATGTTTCTAGGGGGAAGGAGGATGCTAGTCCTGGATTGGTCAGCTACAGGGCACCCTCCTGGTGGGCATGACCCGCACCACAGGGGCATGTTCCACCAGCTCCCAGCCACACTCCAACCACTTCAGCGTTCTCCCCATCTCCCTCATTGTTTTTGAGATTTTGTTTTGATTCAGAACCATTCCATGGAACCTGACTCGAGTCATCGGATTCCTTGTGTTGGGTGTGTACTGGGTGTGTGTGTGGGGTTAGTGCTGGGTGTGTCCTGGGTGTGTGCTGGGTAAGCGCTGGCCATCTTCATTGTTCTCAGACGCCTGTCAGCCACTTCTGTGAAACGAGGCTTGAGGATTTTAAGGCTGGTCTTAACTCAGTGGCAGCGCGTTAATGCAATGCAGCGCGTTATGCAATGGAGCATATGCACGTGCGTGTGCATGCTTGTGTTGACGCGTGTGTGCCTGTGCGGGTCTTGTTTATGTGTGTGTGTGCTTGTGTGAGTGAGAGTGTATTTGCACGCCTTGCACTTTCTTTTGTTTTTTGTTTTCTGTTTTGATTTCTTTGCATGCATGCGTGTGGCGTGCCTGGATGCGAGATCTTCTCTCTCCTCGTGTCCTCTCCCTCTCTCTCTCCCATCCCTCTCTCCCGCTCTCTCTCCCTCCCTCTCTCCCTCTCCCTCTCTCTCTCTCTCTCTTCCTCCCTCTCTCTTTCCTCCAGCTCACCTTATCTACTCCCTCTTTCCTTCCTCCAGCTCACACTCTCTCCCTCTCTCTCTCTCTCTTTCCTCTTTTTCTCCACAGCGCCTCACCTCCACCTCTCCCCTGTTTCTCTCTAACTCTATTTCCATCTCTCCCTCCCTCTCCGGGGTGGTCAGATGGGGGGCTGCTGTGCTGTGTTTGACTGTGCTGGGCTGGGCTGGGCTGTGCTGGGCTGTGCTGTGCTGTGTTGGACTTTGTTGAGCTGGGCTGTGCGGGACTGAAGCAGAGAGCAGCGCGCCGTTAAGTAGGACAGAGCAGGATAAAGAGACACAGCCTCCAGTCTGGGTCTGAAGCGCTAAATTTATCCCTGCACACACGCACACACACACACAGACACACACACACACACGCTGACAAACAATAACACTTCACAAGTAGCCATGATGTTGTAAACCTGTGTGGAGATGAGCTTGTAAGCAGCCAGGGGAACATCCATGTCTACCTGAGAACAGGGGTGTTCATGACAGGGTTAGACCCAACCACAGCTACTCTAGAAACGACAGGGCCTGGAGAACAACACGGACATCCAGACAGACAGACAGGCAGGCAGACAGACAGGTAGACCGTTAGGACGACAGGCAGTCAGGCAGGAAAGCTGGGAGGGCAGGCAGACAGGCAGCTCTGTGAAGGTATCATGTCACTGGAGAGGTCCTGCAGAGCAGATAAATATGGCTCCCGAGCACAGGAAAGTGAGATTAGGCCATCAATTCCCCACCTCTCTAATACTCTCCCCTCTGTTCTCTCTCTCCCTCTCTCTCTCTCTCTCGCCGACCAGCTGGAGATGAGAGAATAGCAACAGTCTCAACGACCTGATCCCCCTTAACTGAACAGATGTCCGAACACATCATCATAACACAGCGTTTTAGTAGCCAGGCCCCGGGAGGGGTGGAGGGGGACAGGGGGGGTTCGTGCAGCAGGGGCAGAAATGGCCTGGCAGAGATGGCCTGGCAGAGATGGCCTGGCGTGGGTCAGCGGCAGCTCACGTCTGGGTGCATGCGGAGGTTAGGCAGGTTCGGCATGGGAGAATCCCTACCTCTCTTTTTTTCTCTCTCCACCACTCTGCTCTCACTTCCTCTCTCCACCCCTCTCCGGCTTCCCCTCTCCCTCCCTCCCTCCCTCCCTCCCGCCCGCCCGCCCGGCCTGTCCCCTCGCCAGGCATTCCTCACATTCCAGTCCTCCTATTCCCATGTGACCCAGGGCAGTGGCAGAGGGGGGAGGGGGGAGGGAGGGAGGGGGGTGGTCCAACCAAGTCGTCATAGTTAATCTGTCTGGCCTCCTGGCAGACACTCTCTCTTTTTCCCCTCCCTCGTGTCGCTCTCTCTCTCCTGTCTCGTGTGTGTGTGTGTGTGTTGCCTGACTGCGTGTGCTGGTAGCGTGGTAGCAGAGGTCGGTCTGTGGGGCGAGCAGGTCGCCTCAGAGAACATCCCTACATGGCTGCACCACCAGCTCTCATCCCTAGAGAACACCACCTTCTGCTAGGCCCACTTTTTGTGTTTGTGTGTGTGAGTGCGCGTGTGCGTGTGTGTGTGTGTGTGTGTGCATGTACGGAGCTCTCCAGCAGCAGGATTAGGGAGATGGGACAGCCTGTCAGAAGTCTCTGTATTCAAAGGAAGTGCTCTGGCTGGATCTCTCTTGTCTTTCGCCCCGTGATAGAGAGCGGCTCAATTGGATTTTTTCTTTCCCCTGTAGCTTCTCTCTTCATCTTTTTTTTTTCTTGCTCCGCTCGTTCGCTCCCTCTCTCTCCATCTCTCTCTTTCTCCGTCTGTGACAGCTCTAAGCTGACATGTAGAAAGTAACCCCCTCTCTTCTCCATTTGTGGCATAGGGAAATCAATTCCAAGTAATATGGTCTTGCGTGTGTGTGTGGGTATGTGTGTGTGCATGCCTCTTTATAGTTCAACTGCTCTTCCAACCCTGTGTTACAGAGGTTTGACAGAGCTGTGTGTGTGTGCGCGCTCGCGCGTGTGTGTGAGAGAGAGCATCTTACGATAGTAGTATGACATACAGTAGGAGGAAATGATGTCATCCTGGGATCATCTGTGGAGCTTGCTCTCTGATGATGCTGTTCAGCACAGATCAGGGCAGAGGGATCAGCTTAGACAGGGAGCCCTGTCGTAGCCGGGGGTAACCAGCGGCCTCTCGCTGCCCCTACCCTAGTAACTGTGTGTGACCGCGACAGGTTGTCCCCTCAGAGACAGTACAACATCATGTCATTTTACCTTGGATTATGTCATCGCGTGTGCCTGTGTGTGGTCCTTGGATACAGCATGGCAGTAAAGAGACT
>BROE01000019.1:4225370-4308000 GCA_036571765.1 Plecoglossus altivelis
CTGCAGAGCTGTTGTTGTTCCCTCTCTCTTTCTCTCACGCCATCTCTCCCTCTCTCGCTCGCTCTCGCTCTGCCTGTCTGTGTCCCTCTCTCCATTTGTTTCTCTCTCTCTCCCCTCTGTTCTCCTGCCGTGTGTCTTGATGATATATTATTAGTCCCTAAGTTCTTCTACCGCTTTTCTTCTGCTCTTTTCTTCTGCTCCTTTTCTTTCCTTTAATCCTCTGCTGCAGCAGTGCCAAGCCAGAGCTGGAGAGGGGGAGAGAGAGAGAGGGAGAGAGGGAGAAAGAAGAGAGAGAGTGAGAGAGAGATAGAGAGGGAGACGGAGAGCGAGGGAGGAAGGAGTGAGGCGTGGACAAAGAAAGAGAGAGGGAGAGAGGAGAGAGGGATATTTGCTTAACTAAATCCTCAGAGGAGACACTCCTCTTTGATCCACTCCCAAAATTCAACGCGACCGCTTTCATTTGGTCGTCTGTCAGGTGGCCGCTCGCTCGCGCGTGCGCGCGTGCGTGCCAGCCTGCGTGTGCCTGCGTGTGTGTGTGTATGAGGGAGAGAGAGATAAGAGACAGAAGGAGAAGGGTTAGTCACAGTGCCCTATGTCTTACTCATCTTTGTCTCGCGCTCTCTCTCTCTCTCTCTCTCTCTCTCCTCTCCGGTCCTTCTCCCTGGGTAGGCGTTCGGTTGGCATCGCGGACGCGGAGACTCGCGTATCTGCCTGGACGGGTGGGCCGCTGCGTAGCTCGAGCGCCAGGGATCACCCCTTTGTTGGTCACACAGAATACAACACCCAGGACGACAAGCACGCACCCACCCACGCAGTGTAGTACTATACCTGCCCATGTTCCTGCAGGGGGGCCGGTGGCTGGCATCGCCACCGCGTGGGTTAAGGGGGTTTCAAAAGGCTTCTCTTTAAGCTGATGAACGTCGGCGTCTCATTTGTTTAGAGTGTGATTGCTGGGATTAGCCGCGACTCCGCGCCGCACAGGAGATTTAACCTCACGTTGAGCTAGCAGATCTGCTGTGATACTGGGCTCCAGCTGCCGCTTGGATCGTCAGGGCTCGTCTCGCTCGTCTCGCCCGGCGCTTGCTCTTTGTAAGCGGGCGCAGCGCCAGCCTCGCACCCGTCTCCCCGGCCTCGGAAAGTTTTGGCGTCCGGCGAAAATGGATGAAGTGCTGACCTTTTCCTGATTCACCTCAGAGAGGCTCAAGCTGAAATGACTCACTATCTCTCTTCTCTTCTCTTTCTCTCTCTCTCTCTCTCTCTCTCGCTCTCTCTCTCTGTCTCTCTCTCTACTTCTGTCTCTCTGTCCACAGTGAACACCTGTCCTGCTCGTTCACCTTCTTCCTGCACGGGGAGAGTAATGTGTGCACCAGCGTGGAGATCAACCAGCACCAGCCAGTCTACCACGTGGGTGAGGAGCACCTGACCTTGGCCCAGCAGTCCTCCAGCCCCTTTCAAGGTGAGCCAAACGCACACGCACACACACACACATACGCACACACATGCATCACTCCATGCTGGCCTCTGAGAGAGGATCTTGTAGCCAGTGTGAACGTCCCTTCTTCCTCCACTGGCCACACCTCCTTCTCCTCCATCCCTTCCTCCTTCCCCGGGCCCCTCAGTTCACCTGATCTCTTGCCTCACTTCCTGCTCCATCTCCCTCACTTCCTGCTCTATATCCCTCACTTCCTGCTCCATATTCCTCACTTCCTGCTCCATCTCCCTCACTTCCTGCTCCATCTCCCTCACTTCCTGCTCCATCTCCCACACTTCCTGCTCCATCTCCCTCACTTCCTGCTCCATCTCCCTCACTTCCTGCTGCCCTTCCCTTCGTTCACCTGTCTTGCTTCTCCTGTAACCACACACCTCGTCCGTCCCCCCCGTCCCCCCCTTGCTCCTTCCAGCCATCCCTCTGTCCATCCCTCCTTGGGGAGAAGGAGAAGAGGAAGTGGGAGGGAGGGGGAGAGCTTAAAAGGGTGATATCGCTCCACCAGGCAAAAGCTCCACTGTGGCTTAGAGATTTAAAACACAACACTTCGTCTCCTACCTCCACCATTGCACCTCCCCTCTCCCCTCCATCCCATCCCCCATGCTTCCTAATAACCATGATCTTTTTGTCCATTTCACTGATCAGGAGTGCATTGAGGGGGGGGGGTTAAATCTCCATCTACTCCCTATCTGTCTTCCTCCTGCCTTTTCCAGCCTGGCTCGGTAATAATATCAATTCTAGTTAAGGGCCGAGTGCCGGCTGTTTAAAAAGCCTTCTATTAGAGTCCTATAGATTCAGCTAGCAGGTTAATGATTCCCATTGAGAGCGCAGAGAGAGATGGTGTCCCCCCTACACACGCACACACACACACACACACACACACACACACACACACACACACACACACCCACGGCTGGTCGATAGCTAGCAGCGCTCTCCCCTGTGGTTGTCGACAGCACCAGTCAAACTGCAGGTTGACTACTCTTGACTCCAGATCTTCTGGATTCTTCATGTTAGCTAGTGGTGGTGGTGGTGGTGGTGGTGATGGGTGGGGGGTTGCAGACCAGATCTCTGCTTTGGAAGGTGCTGTGGAAGCAGACGCTGACCCAGATCAGGGGAAGAAACACAGCCTGACATTTTCCCACTCAGCCTTTTGCCAGCTCGGCGCAGGTGTGTGTTGCAACCGACCGTGTGTGTGTGTGTGTGTGTGTGTGTTTACAATCCGGCCGTCCAACCGTGGCAGAAAAGAAAGACCCCCCCCCCTGGAAGGTGGAGGAGGAGGGGGTGGGGGAGACTGTAAAATGAGACTCCTGGGTGTGGAGCTGAGTCGTGAGCGCTGCTGGACTATTGTTTCAAGGGAGACGTGCAGTCGGAGGGGGGCGGAGAGACAGGAACATCTCTGTAATTACACCCAATCTGATCTTTTTCCTCGCTCGGTTTAGGGAGTCAGAAAAATAAATAGCAGCCCTCAAAGAGAACGAGAGGAGAAGGAGAGGGAAAGGTATGGGGGAGGAGATGGGGGGAGGGGTGTGGGGGTGGGGGCTGAATTTGATTACAGTCAGTATGATCATCCCTGGCGATGGGCTGTGTTGTGCTGTAGGTCTCTCTTAAGAGCTGCAGGGTGCTAGCTTGTAGGTCTCTATGCCACATGGTGCTAGCTTGTAGGTCTCTATACCACATAGTGCTAGCTTGTAGGTCTCTATACCACATGGTGCTAGCTTGTAGGCCTCTATACCACATGGTGCTAGCTTGTAGGTCTCTATACCACATGGGGCTAGCTTGTAGGCCTCTATACCACATGGTGCTAGCTTGTAGGCCTCTATGCCACATGGTGCTAGCTTGTAGGTCTCTATACCTTATGGTGCTGCCTTGTAGGTCTCAAAGAATCACAAGGTGCTGTGTTGTAGGTCTCTCTACTGCATGGTGCTGGCTTGTAGGTCTCTCTACTGCATGGTGCTGGCTTGTAGATCTCTCTACTGCATGGTGCTGGCTTGTAGGACTCACCAGTTAATACTGAAGCTACGTCACCTAACTATGTCACCAGCTACACCTGTACAGTCTGTAGGACCAACTCTGCACTGGAACTGGTGCCACCCAGTCTCCCAGTCTCCCAGCCAACCAGGCAGACAGAAAGACAGACAGACAGCCGGCCAGAGCCAGAGCCAGAGCCAGAGCCAGTCAGCCCCTGTTCTCACGAAGAGAGATGAGAGATGAAACCACCAGTTGTGGATGCTCTCCTCATACCGTGGCTCTAAATGGATCCTTGTCTGTCTGCAGCCATGCAGGGAGCCTGTTAATGGATCCTAGCTTTCTCTCCAGGCTCTCTCTCTCTCTCCCCCCTCCCCCTTGTTCTTCCTCCTGGAAGCTCCATCCACACAACGTCCAGCCTCCAGAGGCAAGAAATCAGAAATACCCTCTAGGGATGCAGGGCCACTACAGTAGGGTAAGTCACACACACCGGAGGAGAGAGACATTAACGAACGGTCTCTCCCTCCTTCCACCCACTCTCTAGTGGCCCTCAGCACCCCTCTTTCTCTACATGTCGACATGACTCGTGTTGGGCGATGTGGCGGCCGGCCCAGGTGGCTCTGGTAGTGCATGATAATAGAAGGATCGTGCGTTGATTGTCTGGAAAAAGGAGTGTCAGGGATACAAGCGGGTGAGGTTTTCTCTCATGGCTCTGCACGCTCGTGTGTTGTGTGTGTCCTGCAGCGTATCCCCAGGCCCTAGATACTGAGGTCTCTTGTCCTGCCTTTCCTTTCTCTGCCCTGTGTCGGCTCTGGCTGGCACACACATGGGCCACACACAGGTGTGTGACGAACTGTACTCTGTGTGAGACAGAACATACTACAATGGCCTGTAGTATTGGTCATTGCTGCGCAACTTCAGGTGATAGGTGCTTTTATAACGCTAGCGGCCTTGACGTTGTTGCACAACGGAAGCGTGATGGACATGCAATCTGTGGGCTGGTAACTCCCTTCTCACCCTCTCCTCGGCAAACAGATAATCAATTAGTATAGCGCAGATAGTCTGTTATCGCCTCCGTTAGAGTGCTGTTGCGCCTGGGTGGCAAGGGGTCGTAAGCACAGGATATCCGCCTGCACTGGATGGGTGCTGGGTTGCTGGAGACACTGGCCTAACCGGTCCTGGTTTGATATACGTGTAGTCGACCTGTGATCTTGCCACACTCAGCCGTAAGTACCAGGAACGACCTGCTCGCGGGGAGTGATAGACCGGAGGCGACTCAGTTTGATAACAGCGCCTCCGAGGGTATGGCAGACCCGCACTGGGGAGGTTGCGAGCTGGAGGGGAGGGAGGAAGGCAGAAATGGAGAAGCGGGTGAATAAGCTAGAGGGAGGAGGGTAGAGGAGAGGGAAGGTTGAGGCAAGGAGGAAGAGGAATCCGCTGACCATTTATTGGTTTCTTAGACTCACAGAAACCCTTTACCATGATTGTCTTTGTGTTCACTGACACCTTCTCTCTCTGCATCTGCTCTTTCTTCCTCTTCCTTATCAGGTCTCTCTCAGCTCTCTGTGTCTCTTAGTCTCCACATAGAGTCCGTGAGTTCGGCGCGTGCGCGAGCGGCATCTGAACGGCACGCTGACGGGTCAGTCTTTCAAGGTGTCGGACCCGCCGACCCAGAAACTGATCGAGGAGTGGAACCAGTTCTATCCCATCAGCCCCAGCGCCAAGGACAGCGGCGTGTCTGAGGACAAGCCGGAGGACATGGACTGGGAGGACGACTCGCTGGCCGCTGTGGAGGTCCTCGTGGGTAAGACGTCCTTTTCCAGAAGCCTCCGGGGGCCGAGGCGGGGCCGGGGAGACGCTGGGCTAGGCTCAATTACATCACGGGTCCATTTTCCAGCGTTCGTTAAAACGTTTATGGTCGGGCTCAACGGGCTGATTTAAAAGTGGGCTGTTATGAGCTGGTGGTCTCAGCTTATTGACTCTTTCTTTCTCAAATCCTTCTGTCTCTCTTCCTCCTTTCCTCCTTGTCGGTCTTTCTTTCTCTTCCTCCTTTCTTTGCTTTTTTTTCTCCACTCTCCGTTCCCTCTCTCTGTCTCTCTCTCCCTCCCTCTCTCTCTCTCTCTCTCCCTCCAGGGGGGGTGAGGATGGTGTACCCTGCCTGTCTGGTGCTGGTTCCCCAGTCGGACCTCCCCCCGACGGCCCCTGTAGGCTCCTCCCACTGCACCCCGGTCTACGCGGGCGGCCACCAAGCGCCTGCACCGTCGCAGCGAGACCAGGCCATCTCCTCAGTCACACTCACGCCCCCCACCTCCCCGGAGGAGACGCAGACAGGTACGCACCCAACACACACACCAAACACACACACACCCAACACACACACACGCACACCCAACACACACACACACACCCAACACACACACACCCAACACACACACACCCAACACACACACCCAACACACACACACTGAAACACAGCAGACTGATGATACCAGTTCCAAGGCTATTTAAGTCAGCTCTAAGGCTAGTCTTAGTGTGGAAAAGACACTGTCCAAACCTTGCCTTCCTCCTCCTTCCCGTTCCCTCCCCCCTGCTCCTCCCGCCCTGCAGTGGACTCCCAGTCGGCCCAGAAGTGGGTGAAGGTGTCGGCCGTGTCGGACGGCTTCCCGGTGGACAGCACCAGCCACCACGGCGGCAAGATCCCCCGCCGGCTGGCCAGCCAGGTGGTGGAGCGGGTCTGGCAGGAGTGCAACATCAACCGGGCCCAAAACAAGTACGGCCGCAGCGCTGCGTGTCGCACGCGCCTCCTACACACACACACACACACACACACACACACACCAGACCACGTGCTGGCTCTGTGCAGTGTAAATGACCAAACCCATGAGGACATGGTTCCAGTGCATGCATTCTCTCTCACACACACACGCACACACACACACACGCGCGCGCGTAGTATTTCCCCAGGCAGCGTTAAGCCTGGCTAGCAGGCAGGAGGTGCCCAGGCAGCTGCAGAGCACTTTGTTTACCTGCTGTTGTTTTGCAGGCGGAAATTGTCAGCCACCACCAACGGCTGTGACGAGGACCTACTGGAGAAGACTGCAGCCTGGGACTTTGTAGAGTCCACGCACAGGTCCAGCTGCTGCTGCTCCAGGTACGGCCCACTCCAACGCTGTAGCTGTGTGTCTCTGAAAGGGAGAGCATACTGGTGATGGTGTGTGATGTATGTGTTTGTCTGTATGCTGGTGACAGGTGTGTGTGTGTGTGCGCGCTTGTGTAAGTGATTATTTGTATGAGTGTGCGTTTATGCATATGTCTTTGTGTGTTTTTGAATGTGTGTGTGTGGGCTTGTGAGGTTGTGTGTATGAGTGGGACTGTATGTGTAAGCGTGTGTGTTTGCTTATGTCTGTGTGTGTATGAGTGTGTGTGTGTGCGTGTATGAGAGTGAGTGTGTGTGTATGAGAGAGAGTGAGTGTGTGTGAGAGTGAGTGTGTGTGTGAGAGTGAGTGTGTGTGTGTGTGTGTGAGAGTGAGTGTGTGTGTGAGAGTGAGTGAGTGTGCTGTGCAGTGCTGTGCTCCCCAGGGCTGGGCTCTTGCTCTGCTTGCTCAGCACATTGACAGCCTGCACGCCAAGTCTAGACCTCAAGGAACAGCTTTCCTGATGAGTATTTGTGCACACGATTCATCTCCATTCCTGCGCTAAGTGACAGCCCTGTCAGGGATCACACCCACGCCGCCGTGGCCACGCCTACAGGTCCCATGGCAGGACAAAAACAGCTCTCCACCGCTGGGACGGGTGGTCTGGTTTGACCTGGAGGGTAGGATAAGGAGGAGGGGGGGAGGTTGTTAAGGGATGTGTCCCGTGCTAAAAATGGCGCGTGTGTGCCTGCCAGCCTTGTTGACAAACGAGCTCAGAGTGCAGAGAGGGTTCGTGTGGGGAGGTTAGGATCCCACCGCTTAGGTTGTTTAGGGAGGCACGCGCACCAACACACAGCGTCCCCTGCACACTGTGCTCTCCAAGGAGGGAAAGGCTGTAGTCAGCATGTCCCGAGGTTGGCTGTCTCTGGGCGGGTACACACACACACACACCCGCACTAACACAACACCACACAACCAGAGATGATGCTCCTAATAAGAGGTTAGATCTCACTTGAACACCGCTCCGCTCACCCGCAGGGACAGTCGCACTGCTATTTTGCCGCGCCCAGAGAGCCGAGACCGCCCTGTAGTAGATATGCGATGTGTGTGGTCTATTTGTGATCGCAAGTAATTCATACACACACGGGGAGTACTTTAAGCTTGCGGCGTAGTGAAGAGCAAATCGGCCAAAAGGAGACCCTATTCATGCCCAGCAGAAGGGGCTGATAAGGAGCGAGCAGGAAAGCGGGAGGAGACAGAGACAGGGAGCGCCGGTAGAGCAGGGGAGATAAGGAGGGAAGTCAGGGAAGAGGGGGGTGCAGGGAGAGGTGAGGAGGCCAGCGGCAGGGCGGGGGACCAGCCAGAGGCAGGCCGGGGAGAGGCCAGAGCAGGGGCGGGGACAGCTGAGCGGAGGAGAGGCAGGGCAGGGGGAGGGGCAGGGAGAGACAGGCCAGCGGCGAGGGCGCAGGGAGGGGGGACAGGGCCAGGGCAGGGGCGGGCGGAGGACAGGCTGGGCTAGGGGGCGTCCGACAGGGAGAGGCTTTTGCGAGGTTGGGCGCTGGAGGGATGCGCCCGAGTGCGGGGCAGAGGCTTGAGCAAGAAGGGCGGGGACAGGCCAGGGCAGGGGCGGGGGACAGGCCAGGGCAGGGGCGGAGGAGAATGTGTGCCCATGAAGTAGAGGCCAGGGCAAGGGCCAGGCCGGTGTTGAGGTTGCCGGAGTTGGTCCATAATTTTGGAGAGAGTCCAGCCATAAAGTTAGGACTCCAAAAAGGGTTTCCCTCCGCAACACTCTCTCTGTCGCCAGTGGGCTTGGCACAGGGCATAGTGCTTCTGTGGATAGAGTGTGTGTGTGAGTCTGTGTGTTGTGTGTGTGTGTGAGTCTGTGGTGTGTTGTGTGTGTGTGTGTGGTGTGAGTTCTGGGTGATAGGTCTGTTGTGTGTGTGTGTGTTTACTCCCTGGTTGTTACCCCTGTAGCCTGCGCTTCCCTCATCAGTTAAGCAGCGCCATGGTAATCCTGGGAAGTAACTGGTCTGGAGGACAAACAGAACAGGGGTGGAGCTTAGACACGCACACACACACGCACACACACACCATAAGAGCTGCCTGTGGTTACCATGGTAACAGATGACCCCAAGTAAACCTGCCTGGCTCTAAATAGATGCCTACAGACACACACACACACACACATACATTGTCTCTCTCACACACACACACACACACTCATGCCCTCGGAGTCCTCTTCCAGTTTTAACATAAGAGCTAAACAACGGGGTCCCTGAGCAGTGAGAGTGCACTGCACACACACACACACACAGACACACACACACACAGGTTCCAGTTGACTGCAACCCAATGAGGAGCACGACAGGCCAGATGATGTGTGCTCTGCGCTGTGATCTGCGAGACAGCTTTCAGACATTTGAACGCAGCCACACGAAGTGCTTATTGGCTCCGGGAAGAATTCATTTATTCAGTAACAGCTATTGATTAGGCGCGGCATTCGTTTTTAAATGGATACTGTCAAAGGGCTGACGTGATGCTACTTGCCAAATTGTCTCTATTGAGTCCAGGCACAACAAATAAAGACTGGAGACGGTAAAATGTACTCCGACAGGTTCTCACTGAGTGCATTAGGGATGTTATTGAAGACTAGAAGTAACAGACGTGTCTTGGTGGTGTAAAAAGGCTCCGTTTCGTTTCATATTTACTTACATATCGCTCGGGGTTAGATCAGAATCCTTCTCTCCGCTAAGTGGTTTAGGCTACAGCTGTCCTCACACAAGGATGGGAGCTGGAGAGAGAGTGCGTGTGAGGACAAGAGAGCGGAGCTGCTGTCTGGATGAAACGAGCCCACTCTGAAAAGCTCCACGTGGGAGTGACTCTCCAGGNCCGTGTGGCGTGTGTTCTCCTTCTCTGTCTCCAGACATAAAAGCATGAAGCAGAGGGGGGGGTGCGTGGCGGGCCAGCCCCAGTCGGCAGGCCAGCCCCCCCAGCCACCCACCAAGCACAAGATGGGGGGCGACAAGGCGGAGAAGGGCGACAAGCAGCAGAAGAGACCGCAGACGCCGTTCCACCACCGCAGCACGGCCTGCGACGACGCCGCCGCCATGGAGACGGACACGGCGGGCCAGAGGATGTCGCTGCGGGGCCAGGACGCCGCTCGCTTCCCGGGCCTGCGGACGTCCGACGTCACCGCCGTCACCAAGCCCCCCCAGCTGCACAGCGGCGGAGGGGGCGGCGGCGGCCCCCAGGAGATGCCGGGCTCCCCCCAGCCCCCTCCCCTCAGCCCCCACCCCTGCGAGGCCGGCGGCGAGGAGGCGGGGGAAGCCATGAAGAACCCCTCGACGCCCCACAGCCAGCACTTCTACCAGAACCCTCCAGAAGCCTGTCTGGTGGGTCAGAAGGGGGTGGAGGAGCCCCGTCTGGAGGGACTGGCTCAACACTTCCACCCTGCCTACCCCGAGCCTCTGGAGCCCTCCGTGTACGTGGGCGCGGCCGTCAACCTGGAGGAGGACGGCAGCCACGCCCCCTGGCGCTTCTTCAACCTGCCCCGCAGGAAAGAGGTGGAGCTGAGCACGCCGCTGTTGCCCGGCGACAGGCTGAGGGACGAGGCGTCGGGAGGGGCCGACGGCGTGGTATCTGTTACCGAGTGAGTGTGGCACGCACGCATGCGCACACACACGCGCGCACCCACACACGCACACACACGCACATACCAGGTAATCCCCACAGGGGGCGACAAAAACCCCCCTTCCTGTGCCCCCTCCGTCCTTCTCCACACACACTGGGGCCCCCGCATTCTACGTGGAGGGTAAGCATGTGTTTTGAGAGCAGTGATTCACCCACAGCCCCCCCTGGCCTGTAGGGTTCTGTGTTGCGTTAAGCCACACATGACATGTTAATCTCTGTCCGTGTTCCCCTTTTGACATCATACATCACTAATGTGCACGGCCAGCACTGCAGCAGGGGAGGGGAGCTTATCGATCGCTGAAACGCGCAGATACACACACTCACTCTCACACACACACACACACACACACACACACACATTCACACAACATGGAAATAGAGTCAAGGAATGAGATCCATCAATTTTACACACACCTTCTGTCCAGCCACTCCCCCACACACACACACACCTCCTCCTTCGTCCTCCAGGCGAGGGGTCCATCCGTGGGACGTGATGACGGCCGAGGTGGGAATAATCGGGGATGTTACGCAATCCCAGTCCGAGGCCTCCTGGCCGCGCTATTCTGGTGCTCTGTAATCCTGCCGGCCACGCCTTAGAACGGAGGCTAATCTCTGGCCTGGGCCGCTGCAGACTGTCAGCTCCCATCAGCATGGCTGGACAGAGGGAGGGAGGGAGGGAAGGAGAGAGGGAAAAGAGAGGGAGGGAGGGGTAGAGAGAAGAGGGAGGGAGGCGGGTCTTGGTGAACTGGGCCACTCAGTTCCCACCCCAGCTTTCTTCTTACTCGGGCTGCACCAATCAGACTGCAGCTTGCTGTCCAGCCAGGACTGCCCATGCATCATGCAAGAGATACTCCAGAGTATGTTGTAGACTAGAGGGAGCTGTTAACGCTTACCTGGCACCTCTCATCTCCACTACCCACTGCACCAGGCCTGAGAGCTACCCTACACAGTGAATGAAACAAGGATATCAATAACAGTGTGTCTAAACAGTCTCTCCTCCTGCCCCTGCCTCTACCCCCTTCCTCTACCCTCTGCCTCTACCCCTGCCTCTACCCCCTGTCTCTTCCCCCTGCCTCTACCCCTGCCTCTACCCCTGCCTCTGTGTGTCTTCAGGCTCATGGCTGCCTCTAAGAGGCCCCTGAAGGTGTCGGAGGAGCGCGTGCAGATGTACCTCCAGAGGAGGAACCAGTACCTGGTGGCAGCAGCCATTGGCGACGGCGACCACGAGCCCGACGTGGACCCGTACGCCTTCGTGGACGGCGACGTCAAGTTCACCTTCTCCGACAAGAAGGACAAGTTGGGCGGCGAGCGAGAGCCAGGGAAGAGGAACAAGGTGGGTCCCTCGTAGCAGGAACCCCCCCCCACCACCCGCTACATTGTCTGCCCTGGGGTCTAGGGGACACTGTGAGGGGGGAGGAGAAAGGGGGGGGGAGGGTGTGGATCCTACTGGGGTCAGGAGAGGGTCTGGGTGGGACACGGGGGGGAAAGAGAGGCGTCAGCAGGCCCCGCATGCCAAACACGAGCCCCATCCCCTCGTCTCCTCCTTGTCTCTCTGCCTCCCCCCTCCCTCCCTCCCTCCTCCCTCCAGCACCACACAGGAAGCCAGCTCCAGCTCCTCTATTGTTGCCAGAGCTGGGAGGCCAAGTGTCAAATCAGAGGGACAGCCTCTCTGGTTTCCTTCTCTCTTGTTCAGTTTGGCCCCGCCTCCTTGCCCCCCCCTCCCCCCCTCCTGGGCGCTGCCTCCGACGCTGGTGTGCTTCCAAACCTGAGCCACCTGTCAGAAAGGAACTGCCCCCAAGCGCTTAGAGAGAGGGAAGGAAAGGTGTGTGTGTGTGTGTGTGTGTGTGTGTGTGTGTGTGTGTGTGTGTGTGTGTGTGAGAGAGAGAGAGAGAGAGAGAGCCGCCTGCCTCTGTGTTCTCTGGCTGCAGCAGCTGAGAAGGGAGGGCTCAGGCAGCCAGAGAAATAAACCCAGCTCACTGAACCGGCTCGTTTTAGAAAGGACTTTTTTCTCCTCTTCTTTTTCTGCCTCCTTTTTCCTTATTCTGTCTCTCTTTCCCCCCTCTCCTTCTTTCTATCTTTCCCTCTCTCTTTCTCTCGCTGTCTCCTTTCTATCTTTCTCTCTGTTTCCCTCTTTTTCTCTCTCTGTCTCCCTCTTTCTGTCTTTCCCTCTCTCTCTCTGTCTCCCTCTTTCTGTCTTTCCCTCTCTCTTTCTTTCTCTCTCTCTCCCTCTCTCCTTGTCCCCCCTCATGAGGGTTGATCTCTGTCTCTGGGGTGTGTGAGCTAGAGCTACCAGTACTGCTTCACCTGCTCCCTGGTGGACCCTCCGAGTGTGTGTGAGAGAGTGTGTGTGTCTGTGTGTGTGTGTGTGTGAGAGATAGAGTGTCCTGGTTGTGCTTCAGCGGCTCACGTCGCTGATGCGGCAGAGGGAGGCGGGCGTCAGAGTACGCTGGCACGGGCGCGCCGCCAAAACCCCCCCTCAGCTTCCATCAGGCCCGGGGGACGTCGTGGCGATTGGGAGGCCGTGGGTGTTGTAGTCCGGCCAGATAAGGACTGGGTGGCACGGTCGTTAACCGCACCCTCAGCCGGCCTCCCTCAGCCGGCCCCCCTCAGCCTGCCCGCCACTCCAGGGTGTGCGGGAGCTATTCAGAGCTGTTCAGTCCACAGGCAGGGCAGCGAGGTCTCCGTGCCCAGCCTCCCCTCCCGCGGTCTGTGTGACAGAGCGCCAGTGTGAGAGACACAGCGCTCGGAGTTACTGAGCCAGCCATGAAATGGCCAGCTACGGTGCACAGGCAAGGGGGACGGACGGACAGACAGACACACAGACAAACACACAGACAGAGAGAGAGCTCTTTCATACAGACAGCCTTGGAATAATAAGGACAGTGTGACGCAAGGTTTGACCATGCACACACACACACACACGTACGTGCACTCACACACACACGTACGTGCACACACACACTCTTACATACAAAGCAGAGCTTCCTCTCAAGGCTAGGCTATTGATAAGGATGACGGCGTCATTAGTCCTTATAGGTTTGAGTGTGTGTGTGTGTGTGCGCTCGCACGCACGTGTGTGTGTTGTTGTGTTTGCTGCTGTGCAGTGAGCCTTTAAGGGAAACAGATTAGAGGTCCTTTACACAGATAGAAGCCCCCTCGAGCGCAATGAAATCAATGGCTGGAACATACCACTCCCCAACACAACACACTGGGCTTCCTGCCTGCTCTGTGTGTGTGTGTGTGTGTGTATAGTACACACAGCTCATCAGTGAAGTACACACACCCCACCCCTCTAGATATTGATGTTCGTTGTCGTCGTGGAATCAGTGCTCGTTCCCTGACCATGGCATTTCTCTGATACAGCGTGAGCCATGTCTGGAAATCTCATTAGCAGAAGCCTTACCCCCCTCCCTCTCTAGCTCCCCCTTCTTCTCTCTCTCCCCCTTCCCCTCTCTCTCTCTCTCTCTCCCCTTCCTCTCTCTCTCTCCAGCTCTCCCTTCTTTAATTTCATAAGTTTGTGTGCCTGAAATAACTTGTTTTCCCCTCAGAGTGTACCTCTTGAGGGGGCTAGATGTTTGTGTGTGGGGGGGGAGGGGGGAGGGGGGGCTCATGTCATCTGCCATGTGGAGGTCAGAACCTGTCTCCTGTTCTAACCGGTTTGATCAGGTGCTTTCTATTCCAGCCCAATGCCATCTCTCTCCTGTTTGTTCTGAAAGGTGCCCAGTATTGATCTCTCCTCTTTCTTCCTTCCTTCCCTCTGTCTCTTCATCCCAGGGGGAGGATGGAGCAGCAGCCCCATCAGACGGTAAGACTTCTCTCTCTTTCTCTCTGTCTCTCGCCCTCTCTGTACTCTCTCTTTCTCTCCCTCACTCTACTCTCTCTCCCTCTTTCTCTATGTCTCTCAGCCTCTCTCTCCCACCTTTGTACATACTCTCACTGTTTCTCTCTCAATCTCCCTCAATCTCTCACGTCTGTTTCTCTCTTTTTCATGTCTCTGTTTTCTCTCTCCCTCTCTCTCTCTCTCTCGCTCTCTCTCGCTCTTCTCTCTCTCTCTCTCTCTCTCTCTCTCTCTTCTCTCTCTCCCTCCCTCTCCCTCATACACACACCCTTAGCTATAGTGCTACAGTGTAATTAGCAGGGTTGACAACAAGTCCAGCAGCTAAGCAGCCAGTGTTAAACAGTCCACATCCAGCCCCCTCTGCTCAGCATGGAGCCCTGCAGCCCACTAACCCATCCCTGTGTTCCCCCACCTCTACCCCCCCCCCAGACGCCCCAGCGAGCCGCAGCCCACAACCGCACAGCCTCCACCAGCCTGATCCACGAGACGGACCTGGCCGTGTCCATCAACGACCTGGACAACCTCTTCAACTCGGACGAGGATGAGCTGGCGGTCAGTAGAGCCTGCCAAAGGCACCCAGCACCAAACCACAATGAATATCCCATTAGCTGGAGTAGTGCCTGGCAAGAGCGAGTGGGTGAGGTGCGGGGGGGGGTTGTGTGTGTGTGTGCGTGCATGTGTGTGTGCGTGTGCGCGTGTTTCTGCCAGCCCGGGTGATGCATACATGCAGTACATCAGAGGCTGACAAGACATCCTACAACACATCGCAGTATAATGGTGGCTTGGGTTCAAATAGACCTTCCTTAGTCCTGAGATGGATGGCTTCTAAGGAACCACTCCACCACCCCACCCACTCCATCCACCGCACTGCACACCCACCACCCCACTCCACCCCCACCCATCATCGCACCGACTGTACTTTCCACACCACACCACCCCACCCACTCCATCCACCGCACTGCACCCCCACCACCCCACTTCACCCCCACCACTCATCACCGCATCTGCACCTCATCGCCCCACCCACCCTCCACCCACTCCATCCTCCGCACTGCACCCCCACCACCCCACTTCACCCCCACCACCCCACTCTAGTCCAGCCCTGGTGGTGACAGTGTAGAACCCAGAGCATCTATGTTTGCTGGGCTGATTGTAGGAGGTGAGGGGGAACAGAGGGGGAACAGAGGGGGAAAGAGGGGAACAGAGGGGGAACAGAGGGGGAACAGAGGGGGAACAGAGGGGGAACAGAGGGGGAACAGAGGGGGAACAGAGGGGGATCACGCGATGCTGGAAGCGTCTCCACATCAGTAACCAAAGTCCTTGTTGCTCTTGTCGTTTGTCTCCCACAGCCTGGATCGAGACGAGCGCTCAACGGAACGGACGACAAGTTCAGCAGCAAGGAACCCAAAGCAGCCACGCTAGACCCCGTCTCCTGCATTAGTACGTCTGCCCCCTGCCCTGCCTGCTCCAGACACAGTCCTCAGTTGTCAGCCAGTCAGCCAGCCTGGCAACCAAGCTATCATCTTGCCAATGAGCCAGTTAGTCTGCCACTCGGTCAGCCAGCCAGCCAGTCAGTCAGTCAGCCAGCCAGCCAGCCCAGTGCCCAGGGGACCACCTTGCCCTTAAGCACTGGTCCAACACCAGCCAGTCCTCACCCTCTATCCACTTTATAATGATACCCAGTCAGTGTGCTGTGGAACAGCGAGACCTTATGCAGAACACATCCTGCACACACTTGGCAACCAGAAGCTTTTCATATCCATTCATTTCCTAACGCAGCCCAAAGCGGTTCACTCACCTCTTTAAACAGCACCATTTGGGCGCCAGAGGGGCGCTCACACACCACACGCCACCTAGTGGTGGTAGGTTTGACTGCACCCTCCTGGCTGACTGGCGATACTAAAGTTTCCAGGTTGAGTAGTTTTCCCGGCAGCTCTGGGGTCAGGACCAAGTGGCCAGTTCTCCGTCTGTGTCTGTGTGTTGACAGCTGTCTTTGCAGGCCATTCTGAACCGAACCTTGGTTTGGATCAGGGAGTCTAAACTGTTGTTGTTGTTGTAAACGTTAGCAGTGGGATTCCTATAGTGCTGTGGTTCTGCTGGTGTCAATATACAACCCTCCCCTTACCTTCCTCCCTACCTCCCTCCCTCCACACCTCCCTCCCACCCTCCCTCCACTCCCCTACACTCCCTCCCACACCCCCCCCCCAGGTTCGACAGACCTGCACCTGCAGATGTTCCCCACGCCCCCCTCCCTGGAGCAGCACATCATGGGCTACTCCCCCATGAACATGGGCAGCAAGGAGTACGGCAGCATGGACGCCGGCACAGGCCTCACCTCCCTGGACGGCACGTCCAGCCTGGGGGGGCACTTCAAGATCGAGGTGGAGGAGAGCTTCTGCAGCCCCAAGCCCTCCGAGGTCAAGGTGGGTTCAGAACCCTACCCCCCTCCCCCACACACACACACACACAGATCACTCACAGCCTCATCCCAACTCACCTCTGCCCCCCCTCCCCCAGGACTTCTCCTTCGTGTACAAGCCCGAGCTGTGCCAGGCGTTTGTGGGCTGCTCCATGTTCGCCCCCCTGAAGACCCTGCCCAGCCAGTGTCTGCCCCCCATCAAGCTGCCAGACGAGTGCAGCTACAGGCCCAGCTGGACGCTCAGCAAGCTGGAGATGCTCACCCCGCCGCCCGCCATGACCTTCCTCAACAAGGACAGGTGAGGGCCAGAGGACCAACCCCACCAGGGACCCAGCTTCACCCCGGCTCAGTTTACATTCACGTGGAGAGGGGGTGGGGGGTGGGGGTGGGGTGGCTAGCAGTCTGGTGCTTTGGCACTATTCTAAACAAAACCTAATGCAAATCACCCCCCCCCCCCCCTCACACAAATTAAGGAATGTGCATTCTGCTTTCCAGACATGATGTAGGTAGTCCGTTTGTACTTTCTAGTTGTTCTCTCCAGAAGCCCCCTCTCCCCCTCAGGCAGGCAGGTTGAGTGAAGACCATCTCCCTCTAAAGCCTGTGGAACCAATGGAGGTTTTTTTCCACCCAACTCCCAGGGATTCTTTCCGATTCGCCTCATCTGGGCTGAGGGACACCCGGGCAGCAGTGGAATTTAGACTTACAGGATAGGCAGTGGCAGGCCTGCTGGGGAGCACACGCCCGCACACGCACACAAACACGCACACACTCTCTCTTACACACACACACTCACTCTTACACACACACGCACTCTCTCTCACACACACACGCACTCACGCTCTCTTACACACACACGCACTCTCTCTTACACACAAACACAGTCACTCTCTCTTACACACACGTGCTCGCACGTACGCTCTCACACACACGCTCGCACGCACGCACGCTCTCTCACACACACACGCTCACACGCACGCACGCTCTCACACACACACACCCCCCGGAGGAGCCTGTCCCATTTCTCATGCGTGGCTGATGGAGGCAGAGGAGGGAGTGGATGGGTAAAACATCCTTGGTTGATGGGAGATGAGGATTATGATGCGCATGTCGTCCCCGCGTCGCCGTCCCTCGCCCGCATCCACTCAGGAAGCCTCCTGCTTGGCTGCGTGACGGACCGGGCCCTTCCCAGAATCCTACCTCTCGACACGGAGCATGTTTGAACATGGCAGAGAGCTTGCTGATTTTTCAGCCAGGTCTTGTTTCTCAGGGGTTTGGAAGGAGGGGGGGGGCGGAAAAGAGGGATGGTTTGGGGGGGGGGGGGGGGGGGGGTGTCGGGGGCTGGGAAGGAAGGGGTACTACGGGATGTCTCCTGGCTGCACGGCAGGCAGTCTGCTGAGTGCTAAGACTGACGATAAAGTCCCAGGCTGTAAAGGAGTCCTGGGAAAGCCGTTTATAAGCTGGTCAGAACGCTTTTATGGCCCCCGGTACTTAACCTGCCTGAGGGCGGAGAGAGAGAGAGGGAAGGAGAGGGAGAGGAGGAGAGTGAGAGAGGGAAAGAGAGGGAGAGGAAAAGAGAGAGGGAAAGAGAGGGAGAGGAAGAGAGAGAGGGAAAGAGAGGGAGAGGAGGAGAGAGAGAGGGAAAGAGGGAGAGTGAGAGGAAGGGAGAGAGTGAGAGGGAAAGAGAGGGAGAGTGAGAGGAAGGGAGAGAGGAGGAGAGACAGAGGGAAAGACAGGGAGAGTGAGAGGAAGGGAGAGAGGAGGAGAGAGAGGCGCCGTGGCCTGGCTTAGGCTCCACCAAGGGTCGATCCCCCACGCATGGCGGGGACAGCCTGTTCTCTTTCTCTGTCTCTCCTTCTCTCGCTGTCTCTTCATCCCGCTCTAGGTCTCCCTCTCTCTCTCTCTCTCTCTCTCTCTCTCTCCCACCCCTCCCCGGGTGAGTGTCTCTCTCTCTGTCTCTTCATCCCACTCTAGCTCTCCCTCTCTCTCTCTCTCTCTCTCTCTCCCGCCCCTCCCCGGGTGGCTGTCTCTCTCTCTGTCTTCACAGCTGCTCGTCTGCCCAAAAATAGACTCCGTCACGAAGTGGGCTTGTTGAAATGGCAGAACTGTCTCTCTCTCTTGGTGTCTCTCTCTCGGTGCGTTTGTGTACCTAGGCAAACAGTCAGGCATCTGAGCTCCCACCTTCCTGAATGTTTACGTGCCCCACCAGTCCCAGGGGAGTTGACCTATTTCCGAGGGGGGGTGGGGGAGGAGGAGGGGGGGGGCACATTGAGAAAAGTATTGTTTGCATACTGACAAGGGCTGCAAAGGGCTGTCCTCTCTCAAAACAGTCAGGTATGTGCTCAGGGAGGCTGCTGTGTTATCATGCCCACTTATGGTCTGTCTCAAGGCTAGTCTGTGTGCGTGACTCCTGTCCTCTCTCTCTCCGTCTCAGTAACATCCCCAGCGTGGGTAGCGCCCTGGACCAGGACTACAACCAGAGCTACACCCCGCAGACCCACACCCCCTTCATGTCCAACAGCGCCCCTCCTAGCAACAGCAACACGGGCATCCTGCCTTCCCCGGCGACGCCGCGCTTCTCCGCCCCCACGCCGCGCACGCCCCGCACCCCCCGCACGCCTCGCGGGCCCGCCAGCGTCCAGGGCTCTCTCAAGTACGAGAACTCGGACCTGTACTCGCCGGCCTCCACGCCGTCCACCTGTCGGCCTCTCAACTCGGTGGAGCCGGCCACGGTGCCCTCCATCCCCGAGGCCCACAGCCTCTACGTCACCCTCATCCTGTCCGAGTCGGTCATGAACCTCTTCAAGGACTGCAACTTCGACAGCTGCTGCATCTGCGTGTGCAACATGAACATCAAGGGCGCCGACGTGGGCGTGTACCTAAGCGAACCAGCGGGCGAGGCCCAGTACACCTGCACCTGCGGCTTCAGCGCCGTGGTCAACCGCCGCTACGGCAACGGCTCGGGCCTCTTCCTGGAGGACGAGCTGGACATCATCGGGCGCAGCTCGGACGTGAGCCGCGAGGCGGAGAAGCGCTTCGAGGCGCTGCGGCTCTCCTCGCTGGAGCGGGCGGGCGGCGGCGGGCGAGGCGAGCGCGTTCCCGACGAGCTCATCTTACTGCTGCAGGACCAGTGCACCAACCCCTTCTCACCCATCGCCAGCGTGGAGCCCGACAGCCTAGCTGCGAGGGGCTCGGCGGGGGCACCCGTGCCCGCCTGTGTGCGAGTGGAGGAGAGGGACTACCACAGCGACTGCTACATGGCCCTGGAGCACGGACGGCAGTTCATGGACAACATGTCCGGGGGCAAGGTGGACGAGGCGCTGGTGAAGAGCACCTGTCTGCACCACTGGTCCAAACACAACGGTAAGGAACGTTCCGGACGCCTGACAGCTGTCATTTCATCAGAAATAAGCGTACAGTCACTCCTATTCCTATGAGCTACACCAGCGTTTTTGTCGTCACTTGTAAGCATGCCATGGTCTTCCCCTCCCCTTTGCAGCGGTGGACGTGAGCGCGCTGTGCTCTCAGGACATCCTCCGCGTGCTGCTGTCGCTCCAGCCCGTGCTGCAGGACGCCATCCAGAAGAAGCGGAGCGTCCGCTCCTGGGGCGTGCAGGGCCCGCTCACCTGGCAGCAGTTCCACAAGATGGCGGGGCGGGGCTCCTACGGTAAGCCGGAGGCAGGGGGGGGGGCACAGCGTACTCCGCAGGAGACACTCTGTCACGCAGGGCGCGCTGGGTTTTATGGGACTTGTAGTCGTACGAGCGTCTGTGTGTGTTTGTGTGGGCCTGCAGATGCTGCAGCTTATGTGTGCTGGCAGATCAATAGGAAGCCCGTTGCCAGCCCTGTTCTCCAGATGTCTGCTCTGTGGAGACTGGCCTCTGGGGCTCCATTTGCTCCCTCTATTCCTCTCTCTGTCTCTCTCTCACTCTTTCTCTCAAAAGTGGATGGCGATGGCTGTGTTAAGTACTTACTCACACATTCCCCCTGCCCACCCCCCCCACCCCCTCCACCCCCTTTCTCTCCACCCAACCTCCTCTCTACCTACTGTTTCTTTCTTCTCTCTCTCCTACACTCTTCTCTTTCTCCCTCTACTC
This sequence comes from Plecoglossus altivelis, assembly GCA_036571765.1. NCBI lineage: Eukaryota > Metazoa > Chordata > Actinopteri > Osmeriformes > Plecoglossidae > Plecoglossus > Plecoglossus altivelis. The sequence continues at coordinate 4,245,999 of BROE01000019.1, forward strand.
CAAATCCTCCTTCCACCTCCCTCTCTTCCCTCGACTCCACTCCGCAGGCACAGACGAGTCTCCGGAGCCCCTGCCCATCCCCACCTTCCTGGTGGGCTACGAGTACGACTTTGTGGTCCTCTCTCCCTTCGGCCTGCCCTACTGGGAGAAACTGCTGCTGGATCCCTTCGGATCCCACAGGGACGTGGGCTACCTGGTGGTCTGTCCCGATAACGAGGCCCTCCTCAGCGGAGCCAAGAGCTTCTTCAGAGACCTGACCGCCGTCTACGAGGTAGGACGACAGTCTGCTTTCGCCGTGAGGACGGCTTGGCCAGATCCTCCGCTCCCTCCCATGAAGACGGGGAATGACATGACATCCTGTTGCAATTGGATTGAAATTGGGCTGGGGAACTCTTAATTGGATGTAAATGCCTCTTATGAGGAAGTGTCCTGTTTTGTTCCCTGATTGGTTTAATTAGAGGTGAACTCCCCCCCCCTCCCCATCCTCCAGTATTGATTGGCCTAAATTAACTTCCCATCTACTCTGCCTGGTTCCCACAATAAATTATTGGAGAGCCTCTCACTTACAGCTCATTCACTCATTTCGGTCCTTGCAGTCACTGAATTGTTCCTTCCCGTTTTTGTTGCTCTCAGTCGTGTCGTCTGGGCCAGCATCGGCCAATCTCCAAAGGCCACCCAGATGGCATTGTACGAGTGGGCGGAGCCGCTGCCAAGAAGCTGTCGGAGCAGCCGGTCAGCGATTGGTTCCTCAAGGCTGCCAGCGGCAACAGCGACGCCTTCGCCAAGCTCAAGCTCTACGCACAAGTGTGCCGCCACGACCTTGGTGGGTTTCACTGACTGTGTTGCAGAGAGACGCATGTCTGTCTTGTTAGCAGAACCCTCTGGAATGAGATCCCCCCTCAAGCGCTCTGTCGCCTTCTAGAGGCGGTTCCGATAACGAGGACACGCCCTTTGTCTTCCTAACGGCCTTTTCCTCTGTCCGCAGCTCCGTACCTCGCCTCTCAGCCATTGGACAGCTCCTTACTCCTGCAGCCCAGCCCCCCACCCTCATCCAACCAATCCTCATCCACGCAATCTTCCGGCTCCTCCTCATCTTCCAACCAAACCGGCCCCCAAAGCTCAGTGACCTCAGGAGGCTCCGCCTCCCTCCCCAACAGCAGTAGCCAGTCTGGTGCGGTTGGCGGAGCCAACAGTGCCAATAGCTCGACAGCGTCCTCCGGCCAGGCAGGCAGTGGGATGCAGTCGACCAAGCCCAGCTCGTTTCCTCCGTTTGGGGGCATAAGCGGAGGGCAGAGCCAGAACCAGGGGGGGCAGCTGGGCCAGCAGGCTGGAGCCCAGAACACAGGCCTCCCTGGTGACGGCTCCACCAGCCAGGCCCAGGGGCCCACTGAAGCCCCAGAGAGGTACTACACAACGCGCCCGGGCACACACACACACAAACACACACACACACACACACAGGCCAAGCTGACACTGAAAGTGAAATGACAGTGAGAGAGTGAGAGGACAACAAATCCACTTCACTCAAACTCCAACCAGACCATGCATGTTGGCAGCTTGTTCTCATCATTCCTTCAGCATTATTCTGATGTCATCCTAACCCCCTCCATCTCTCTGTTCCCCCCCCCCCCCCCCCCAGTACCATGGAAAGAGACAAGGTGGGCGTGCCCACGGACGGGGAGTCCCACGCCATCACGTACCCCCCTGCCATTGTGGTTTACATCGTGGACCCCTTCACCTACGAAGAGCCCGAAGGAGGGGCCGGGCCGGCCCACTCCAGCGTGTGGACGCTGGGCCTGCTGCGCTGCTATCTGGAGATGCTCCAGATCCTGCCCCCGCACATCCGCAACTCCATCTCTGTACAGGTACGGTGGGCCTGACCGAGTAGCACCGCTAGAACGGCCTCCCAAACCTGCTTCGGGTCTTTTAGCTGTTCACATAACGCGCTTGCAGAGCAGTGGAGCCCAAACTGGCTCTCAGTTCCTGCTGCTCGTCCCCACGTAGTTTCATCGGTGTGTCTCGCCGTCTCTCCTCAGATCATTCCCTGCCAGTACCTGCTCCAGCCAGTCAGGAACGAGGAGCGCCACATCTACGTGCAACACCTCAAGTCGCTAGCCTTCTCTGTGTTCTCCCAGTGCCGACGACCCCTCCCTGCCTCTACTAACGTCAAATCACTGACAGGCTTTGGCCCCGGCCTAGCCATCGACACGGCACTGAAAAGCCCCGAGGTAAGCGCCACTGACGCGTCGGAAACGTTAGCATGCTAACCCTGATGGATGGACTCAATTGTTAGCAGCGCAATAACGGTTTTAGGTGTTAGCTTTGTTAGCGTGCTAACGCAAGGCCGGCTAACAAATAGCTCCTGTCATGCTGAGGTATTACCGTTAGCTCGATAACTCAAGCGAACCCTTAGCCTGACCTCGCCCAGCCCTTTATTCCAGCTGTGTTTTGGCCTGTCAGAGAGGTAGAGCAGAGGGCAGGGAGCTGGAGAGTATTACACTAACCCTTGTAGACTTGGAAGCATCCCAACCTCTGGAGTTTTCTTTCTATTATCTGCTTGGCTAGCTCTGTGAGACCTCCCTAATGGGATACAGCTTGTAGGTTTAGACAGAGGGAGTTCAGACTCAGAGCCAATCCAAGACATTGTCCCAGCGCACACTCTACATTTTAGCTTCGACACACTCGACGGCGCACCGCACACACTCCACCCCTGTTGGAATGTGGTATCAGTTAGATATGCCTGCAACTTGAAGTGACACCAGGGTTTTGGCTGTTTTCAAATGTAAATAAAGAGAAATGAAGAGTTTGCGTCCATGCCCGTGTCAGTGTAACATGCTGTGGGCCTGTGTTAGTTAAAAAGTACATTCCACCCGACTTGACTCCCTCTGTAACCTCTGACCTCTTCTCCCTCTCCACCCCCGGCTTCACACCCCCCCCCCCAGCGACCAGAATGCCCGCGCCTGTACACCCCCCCCTTCATCCTGGCGCCGGTCAAGGACAAGCAGACGGAGCTAGGCGAGACGTTCGGCGAGGCGGCCCAGAAGTACAACGTGCTGTTCGTGGGCTACTGCCTGTCACATGACCAGCGCTGGCTCCTGGCCACTTGCACCGACCTGTACGGCGAGCTGCTGGAGACCTGCATCATCAGCATTGACGTGCCCAACAGGTGGGTCCGCCCCCCTTTCACCCCCCCGTCCCTGCCCCCTCATCCTCGCCCTCCTATTCATCCCCCTCGTCTCCAGAATGCCGGAATGTGTCTAATACCAGACGTACGCAGCTGGCAATTTTTTATTCAAACACTGGGTTTGTTGTGACTTGAGGAGGACAGCTAGGCAATGTGCAGGTAACCATGACGATAGACACAACAGTAGTAAACGCACAGAGATAAATGATTGGTTGTTCCTCCTACATGTATGGGATTCAAACTAGAGCTCGAACACAGATGTTGTGTGTGACCGTGTGTGTGTGTGTGTGTTCTTCTCACCCAGGGCGCGGAGGAAAAAAGGCTCCGCTCGTCGCTTAGGCTTGCAGAAGCTGTGGGATTGGTGCTTAGGGCTGGTGCAGATGACATCAGTGCCGTGGAGGGTGGTGATTGGCCGACTGGGCAGAATGGGACACGGGGAGTTGAAAGGTAAAAGGCTTGAATTCACCAGGTGGTTTTAGACTAACTCGATCGAACACCTACAGCGTTGGAGACGCGGTTTTCGACGCGGAAGACTTAACGTCACCGTTTCTTCTTTGTCCCGGGGCTTGTTTCAGACTGGAGCATTCTGCTGAGCAGGAGGAACCTGCAGTCCCTCAGCCGCCGCCTCAAAGAGATGTGTCGCATGTGCGGCATCTCCGCCTCCGACACTCCCAGCATCCTCAGCGCATGTCTGGTCGCCATGGAGCCCCAGGGCTCTTTTGTCATCATGCCAGGTAGTTTGTCTTCCTTTGTGCGCGCGCGGGGGGGGGGGGGGGGGTGGGGTGTTTGTGCGTGTGTGTCGCTGTAAACACACTAAAAATATCTTTCCCATCTGTACAATAATAATTTCCAGCCTCCTCCGATGACGGTGCGCTGCAGGGAGCGCCCGTCCTGGCGTGTGTGTGTGCATGTGATGGATGGCGGGAGCTATCATAACGCATGTCCCTCCGTCATCTGGCTCAGATGGATGGCTCCAGGAACCGTGTTCCTCGCGCTCATAAAGCACAGGTTCCGAGCCTCCCATTGATTTTCGTCTGATGTGATGGAGCGTCAGATCGATGGGGGTTTATTTTGGGTGGTGATAGGGATGTAGCCGCGTGGCGTGGGCCTGCGTGAAGAGGCCCGGCCCTGAGGCCTCCTCACAGCAAGCCTTCTGGTCCAAGGAGATGAGAAGCATCTGCTGGTCTGATCTGGAGAGCTGGATGGAGGGTTGGCCTTCCTCCTGACACAATTGAATAGAGTTTCACAGATCAAGTGTTTTTAAGGGGATAATTGATGGGTCCGGTTGAAAGAGGGGGACTAACACCGATCTGCGCTCGGTGGACAATGTCGTTCATGTGGGGACTAATGGATTATGAGGACGTGCCGGTTACAGCTGCTGCGTGGCTGTGTGTGCACGATTGACATAATGTATGGGACAGGAATGAATGCACTGACAAGACTCTCCCTCTCTCCCTCTGTCTCTCCTTCTGTCTCTCCCTCTCTCTCCTACTCTCTCTCCCTCTGTCTCTCCCTCTGTCTCTCCCTCTCTCTCTCCCTCTCTCTCTCCCTCTGTCTCTCTCTGCCTCTGTCTCTCCCTCTGTCTCTCTCCCTCTCTCCCTCTGTCTCTCTCCCTCTCTCTCTCCCTCTCTCTCTCTCTCCCTCTGTCTCTCCCTCTGTCTCTCTCCCTCTGTCTCTCTGCAGACTCTGTGTCGACAGGCTCCGTGTTTGGCCGCAGCACCACCCTGAACATGCAGACGTCCCAGCTGAGCACGCCGCAGGACACGTCCTGCACCCACATCCTGGTGTTCCCCACCTCCGCCTTCGTCCAGGTGGCCACCTCCAACTACACTACTGACACAAACATCGACATCGCCTTCAACGCCACCACGGGTGAGTCACCTCCTGCCACCCCCCCTTCCCCCCCTCCTCCCCCTTCACCCTTCCCATCTGGACAGGGTAGGAGTCACATCACACGTTCAGCAGGAGAGATGCGCACTGTCCTCGCTGAAAAATCCCAAATGAGAATAAAACTGCAGGCATTTGGAAACCAGTGTGTTTTTTTTAATCACTTGTCACTCACGCGTTTGTTTTTTTCCGGGTCTGTAGAATCAGGGGAGGTCATGGGCATCTTCGACCTGCTGGACCAGGAGAATGACCTTGTAGACCCAGACATCATCAATATCCTGCCAGCCTCGCCCACCACCTCGCCAGTCCACTCCCCAGGCTCACAGTACCACCACGGGGGAGATGGCAGCAAGGTAGACACACACACTCACACTCACACACACACTCACACACAGAAACATTTAGACAACCTTTAGATCTTCAGGACATACAGCAAACAGACTCAACTAAAGTCTATAGACCCTGACACATGTTTTCCAGTCAAACATAACCAAGGATGAGGAGGCAGCTCTCTGCTCCTCACATCTAACCCCCCCCACTCCCCCTTCTGTGTTGCAGGGTCAGAGTGCAGACAGGATGGAGACCCACGAGGAGACACCCAACATCCTGCAGCAGCCCCTGGCCCTGGGTTACTTTGTGTCCACAGCCAAAGCCGGTCCACTGCCTGACTGGTTCTGGTCAGCCTGCCCTCAAGCCCAGAACCAGTGTCCCCTTTTCCTTAAGGTACTGTGCTGTTTACCTTCTGTGCCACTCGGTACAACTCTGTGGGCACCTTCATGCCGGTCAACTGCCTTTATCATTGTATAGGTCTCATAAGGTCTGAGCAGTCTTGTTCAGTCATTTGGTTTTATGATCAAGGGTGTCCTTGATCTCTTTAAATATGGTACTGTGTCACTCAGTCTGTTTGCCTGCCTGCATATCTGTCCGTGTTTGCCTGCCTACCTACCTGTCTATCCATGTTTGCCTGCCAACCTACCTGTCTATCCATGTTTGCCTGTTTGCCTGTCTGCCTGCCTTTCTGCCTGTGTGTCTGTCCGTGTGTCTGTCTTTCCTACCTGGACTCAGATGTAACGTGTTCTCCACACTCCTCTATTATTGATTCGCTCTCCAGCAAAGGAAAGCATTGAATAATTAACATCCAGTGGTGGTTCAGAGGTGTGCGCGTGTGTATGCGTGCATGTGTGCGTCAGTGTGTGTGTGTGGTGTGTGTGTGTGTGTGTGTGTGTGTACGCTCACGTGTGCGCTGGTAGAGCCAACCCTGCCTCGAACAACAAACAGCACTTTTACTCCCCCTCTTCCGATGTATTTCCTCTAGCCAGGAGTTTATTGACTGATCACTGCTCTGGCCCCGCTGTGAGAATGTCTGGGGCTTGACAATGATCCTGCTCTCTCTGCCCAGGCATCCTTGCACCTCCACGTGTCTTCAGTGCAATCAGACGAACTGCTGCACAGCAAACACTCCCATCCCCTCGACTCCAATCAGACCTCAGACGTACTCAGGTAAACACACCCACGCCTCCTGAGATGGGAGGGCCGCCGTCGGTTCGCCGTCTCGCTCGTAACGAGTCCACTTCATGTCACGGTCCAGGCTCCCAGAGCCCAAGTGTCTTGAGCGTGCGTGTGCGTGCGTGTGTGTGCGCGTGTGAGTAAACGTGCGTCCTCCTCCGCTGTCTCCCGCGTGCAGATTCGTGTTGGAGCAGTACAACGCCCTCTCCTGGCTGACGTGTGACCCGGCCACCCAGGATCGGCGCTCCTGTCTGCCCATCCACTTCGTGGTGCTCAACCAGATGTACAACTTCATCATGAACATGTTGTAACAGCCAGTCTGAGGGAGGAGGAGGAGGGGGGTGGGGGGAGGGGTGGAGACCGGAGAAGGGGACGGTCCTTAGGGACTCCAGCTCGACGGCAGAAGACGACCGCAGGGACACGGACCTCGATGTGGTGGGATGGCAGTGGATCAAGGGCCTGCTGTAATCTGACCAGCTCAGCCAACTCCTGCCACTGTGACACACACACACACACACAAATACATGTAGAGGGAGAGGATTGAATCCTGTATTGGAAACAACAGAAGCCAATGAGAGAGAGCGATAGACAAGTCCCCCAGCCGCCATTGTGTATGCAATGTTGCCAGTCATTGGCCAGTACGTGTGGGGAACCAAGTATTGGAAGAGAAGGGACATCTGTACCCTTGCCCCCTCCCCCCCTCCCCCTTCCAAGAATGGATCCTTTTAAGACCTGAAATGAAATTCCCTTTTAATCCTTTGGATGAAATTGTATCCAAACGAAATGCCTGCATCTATCTATTTATTGTAAGTTTTTAAATGTATAATTTGTCTTATTTCTTAACCTCTTTTATATATGAAAAAATCAAGAAGGTTTATATCGCCTTCCTGCTTTAAAGCAATTGGTCTAAGATATATGTAATCGTCTTAATAAAAAAACTCGACAGAAAATCCCAGAAAAATGAATAAAGTCGCAGTAGGTTGCTTTTAGAGTATTATTTTTTGTAACGGGGACAGAATATTTGTATTGTTACAATGTACAGAAGTACTAGAGGGAGAATTATGCCCATGCCTTTGCGCCTGGATGACTTACAGCTAAGCTGTAGCTGCAGAGGACTTGTACAGCAATGAAGTTCACTGTGTTCAAATAAAGAGGTACATTGTCGTATATAGTATTTTATACCACACATTTAGACACAAAAACCAAACGGCAATATATATAAATATATATATGAATGCCGTGCCAGCGATGGGTGGTACGGCTTCTGTTTTAGGAATAAAGTGCGTCAACTCAATGGATTTTCCTGTGCTTGTGTTTCTTACTGGGGGAGGGGATTGTGATGTGCGAGTAGACAAGGACACTAAGAAGGAAGCAAGAGGACTCTAGGGCACGTTTAGGATGCAGCTCACCTCAGGTTTGATTCTCTAGTTCCAGAAAAGAAAAGACCAGTAGACCAGGACAGTTTCTGTAAGCAGGAGAACTGCTGTGTCCTATGTAGCACATCCTTTATATACCTCTCCTTGATTTCGCGAACTCCTAATTGACTCATAGGTTCGGTTCCTATGGCACCCTTTTTTTGGAGTGGTTACGGATGCATTTAGACCAACCCCATTTTACTTTTGTGTGAAAGTAAATGTGTGGTGTAAATTCATTAAACTAGTTTTGGATGGATGCCCACTAGATCTGCTGTGTTTGTGCACAGAGGAAGATCAGTGACCTGAATCTTCCCCTGTTCAGAATGAAACCTCTTACACTATCAAAAAATCGGATGTCTTTTTTTCTTGCATACTGCCGACTCGTCTTGGCTTATTTCTACATGCAATTAAAATATCTGAGCATCAAAGTGTATGTGGTCCTCTTTTGGATGTAGATATACATACAGAAATATAATAAAACTCTGAAAAATAAGATTCAGTTGGATGTCAAGTGCCCTTTTATTAAATAGTTTTGAAATTTATCGTGATTAGTTGTCCACAATATTAAAATAAATTGAAATTAAATCTACAGTGGAATACAGTGCAAATAGTTCTTGATATAGCTGACACAAGGTCATCCGTCCTTGCAGGAAGTTTGTAGTGGAGTAATTGAAACGATTGATTTGTTTGCCATATCCCACATACAGTAGAGAGCTATTTATGTGTTTTAGTTCATTTATAATTAATGTATGCCTGAATTGTGTTTAAATCTACTTATTGTGCCAGTTATCCATAATTACCCTTACGTACATAACAAACATGTGTTAAACTAAAACTATGGGATGGCCTTTTTTCCTTTAAGATAGCCTTTACAAATGTTAAAACGTGTGTGCTCTAAAGTCCTAATTACGCCGATGGGAAGTCAGTGTGAAGTCTGTCCTGGTTTTTGACCTAGTAATCTCACTATGATGGATGTGTTGTCACTTGCAAGACTTCGATGAGGATGAGCCTTTTGTTTAGCTGTCAGACCTGCCAAACGCAGAAGCAGAGCTAAAGGCATCAGTACACGCGGTGAACTTGGCAGTTGTAGTTTCCAGTCTGATGATGGCTAGCATCGATGGCTGAAAGAGCTACACACACACGTTCCCTGCTTTTTGTATTAGATACTTTGGTGTAATCATCTACTCATATTACTTTGTTGTGATTACATTGTAGATATTCATCTGGGGCACACATTGCATTCACTTGCAGATACAGATATTGATTTAGAATGGGGCTCAGAGCCCGCGAGCTAGCAGATTAGCTCTCAGAGGGAAGTGAGCCACAACGGATGCCGACAAGGTCTTCTTTGTACAGCTACGACAGTCCGAGGTCTGAGGGCCTAATAGACATTATTTCCAGTAGAAAATTATAAAGAGTTATCTGTGTCAAGGTAAGGTGACTAGTTCCTCATACAATATCACTGGCTTTAATGGTAGTTTTATATTGTACCCTGGGCAGTTTGCAGGCAATGCTAACAAGAGTAGCTCCAAGTTGTCCCGTAAGTAGATAGGCGTAACACCTACTGTAGCTAGCTAGCTAGCTAAGTTACTCTGCTAAGTAGGTATTGTAGGTAGATAGCGAACTATCTTCCACAACCTGATCTTGTACGTTATGGGGTGGACTGAAAGTATTATGTTTAATTCGCAGGAGTCCTAGGTCCTTGCGTACGTGGTGTTTTCTGATGAATGTGTCAGTTGAGTTGGCTAAATACTGTAGCAATCTAGCTAGCTAACGTTGTCTTGGTAGCTTCCTGTGTTTGCTAGGTTAGCTAGTGTGTTACCCGGCACTATTAGTTACTACCACAGCCACCGGCTTTATGGAAGCAGCAATGCAGGATGAATCCTTTCAGCTGTCATGAAGTATAGATGAAATCGTTTGGTCATTCTCAAATTTTCCGACATTTTAGTGTTTTATTGAAAGCCTGATGTGAACGAACTATGTGAAAGTACCACACGAAGTTGAACTGTAATCTCTCTCATGTCCAGACAGCCAGACATGTCAGACAGTGCAGGGCTGCAGTTTGTCAGCTCCTATGCCTTTGAGGCCATGCAGAAGGTGGACGTGGTGCGTCTTGCAGCCCTGAGTGATCCAGAGCTCAGGCTGCTGCTACCCTGCCTGGTGAGGATGGCTCTCTGTGCCCCAGCAGACCAGAGCCAAGCCTGGGCACAGGACAAGAAGCTTATCCTGCGCCTGCTGTCAGGGGTGGAGGCTGTCAACTCCATCGTAGCGCTCCTCTCTGTCGATTTCCACGCTCTGGAGCAGGATGCCCGCAAGGAGCAACAGCTGAGGTAAAACATGACAGATTAGTCCAACAAGCCAACCAACACATGCAGCGTCTCTGTTCGAAATGAGCGTTCGATGTGTAATAACGCCTGAAAACAGAGGCCATTTGTTTTGGTGTTCAGTGTGTCGGATAGATGTTGACAGGTTTGTTCCCCCTGACAGACACAAGGCAGGGGGCTCGAACGGAGAGAGCATCCTGGTGTCCCAACTCCAGCATGGTCTCACCCTGGAGTTTGAACACAGCGACCCTCTCAGACGACTCAGGCTGGCCCTCAGCGAACTTCTGGCCATAATGAACAAGGTAACCCTGCATAGTGTTGGTGTACCACGACCGCACACCAGGTCACACGTTACCGTGTGTCCGATCGAACCAGTTCGTTATTTTCCATTCCTTTCATATTCCTTCTGTCTAGGTGACTGACTCTAACGGAGAGTTTTTCATGAAGTCCTCCGAGCTGTTTGAGAGTCCGGTGTACCTGGAGGAAGTAGCAGATGTGCTCTGTATCCTACAAGCAGGTACACAAAACAGAGTTGTAAAAAGAGTTTCCATGTCCGCCTAACATTTGATCCGTGTGTGAAATGTCCCTTGTTCTAGTCCCAGTTTGGGGATCGAGTCTGTTCTGAGTGATTGAATGAACCTGCGGTCCTCTACAGAGCTGCCCTCCCTGCTGCCCATCATAGACGTAGCAGAAGCTCTGCTGCACGTGCGCAACGGAGACTGGTTCCTGTGTCTGCTGGTGGCCAATGTGCCCGACAGCTTTAACGAAGGTACAGCCCAGCACGCCGTCTGCACTCCAAGCCCATACTTCCTAAAGCAACCAAATGTTTTGGGGGTGCTGCAGTGGGTAAGAAGGGGAAACTCCAGCGCATTTTAATCAGCAGCTTATTAATACTTCTGTTGAAGCCTTCATACTCTGTTAGCAGATGCTCGATAAAACAAGTACACTTAAACTTAATGGAAGTACCTGTCTGCGGGAGCCTTGTGGTCATTGTAGTCCCGAAAATGATTGGCTCGCCATGTCGTGCAGTTTCCCGTCCAATGAAAAATGTCCCTTGTAATTCCAGTCGTGGATCTGCCTCCGGGGGCTGATAAATGGCTCCACTCTTTTGAAGGGAGGAAAGATAACGAATATGACCGTCTTGCTCAGGACAAGGGCGTGTGTTTGGAGCTTGGAGAGCTGCATTATGAGGAAATGGGAATGTTGGCTGCCTCTAGTGTCTCCTCACTGCGGGGTCAGGGCCCAGTCAATAGCTTATTTGCGCTCGGCTGGCGGAGGAAACGCTGAGGTGCCTAACACAGCAGTGATTGAACATTAGTGAGTCCTACCCCGGCTTGTTTTAGCAATGGCCCCTTTCATCAGAGCCGTGGAGATCGAATCCATTTCAGAGGGAATCTTATGGAAGGAGGCCGATCCTGAAGTATGAACCACGATCACGTTGATTTGATGACATGCAGCGGGCCGTTCTCGCCAAGCAGCGGAGATGGATGCTAATATCTTTTCAGCGCCGTGTCACACTTTCAGTCTGCCATAAACATTTAGCCTTTTATACTGTCAGTTTGCAGTGAAGAACCGGCTGAGTGAAGTGTGTGTGGTGAAATGCAGAAATCTGAGAAACAATCAATCTTCTTTTATCTTTTTTTTATTAAACAGGCGCATAAAGGAATCATTGTTGTACAGTTTGGTTCATTTTTAAAGCCTTTCGTTGTCTTTGGCCGTTTGACATGATGGTGAAATTAGGCCAGATAGAGGTGAAGCAAGAGCGTTTAGTTACATACTAGGCAGAAACACAGTGTGCCTTTTATCAAACCATTCTGAATTGGGGTTTAGGATTTTGCAACTATCATTTTGTTAAATGAGAGATGTTTCAGGCTGTAGTTTGTTTTCAGGCAATATTTTGCCCAAGATCCCATGAGTGATGTAATGTTGCCATTGCGTGTGTGCCTCCAGTGTGCAGGGGCTTGATCAAGAACGGGGAGCGGCAGGACGAGGAGAGCATGGGAGGCCGGCGCAGGACGGAGGCGTTGCGACAGCTGTGTCAGATGAACCCCTCCCAGGCCCTCAACATCAGAGCCATGGTGGTGAGTCACTCTGGGAGACACGCACACACCTTGCCTTCCTGTATCCTCAGCCCCCTCCCTGACCCCTGTGCTCCTGGCTGCTCCCAGGTGGAGGAGTGTCACCTGCCGGGCCTGGGGGTGGCCCTGACCCTGGACTACAAACCAGACACGGCAGACGATGCCGTCAGCCCCCTGGTGTCCTACGTGAGCGGGCTGTTGCTGGGCACCAACGGGAAGGTCCGCACCTGGTTCAGCATGTTCATCCGCAACGGACAACAGGTGAGCAGAGCTCCTCCCCGCCTCTCGTCATGACAGAGGACCACTCTACACAGTGTAATCATTCATTTCCTGCAGAAACGTGGTCATGCACCCATGGCATTCACCTTTTCCCCCACCTTCACCACTTCCTCCCTCCCATCTTGTGTACCTCTTCCTCTCTCTTCCTCCTCCCTCTCTCTTTGTGTGCCCCCCCTCTCTCTCTCTCTGCCAGCGGAAGAGAGAGAGCAGCTCGGTGCTGTGGCAGATGCGCCGGCAGCTGCTGCTGGAGCTGGTGGCCATCCTGCCGCGCTCCCGCAGCACCCACGTCCCCAACGACAGCGAGAGCGACGCCGAGAGCAGCTCCGGGTACTCGGGCCTCCGCGAGGAGCACGTGGTCAAAGCCAGCGCCCTGCTACGACTCTACTGCGCCCTCATGGGCATCGCGGGCCTCCGGTAGGTGGGCCGGCCGGCCCTGTGCGTGCATGTGTGGCTTGCGTGCATAAGTTGATCTGTGGGATTGTGGGTGTGAAGGTGCTGAAGGTTGCTGGTTATGCATTGGTTATGGGCATGGTCATTGTGGTGTGTGTTTGCATCAGTGTGTAACACCTCCCCCCTGGATGGGGCGAGGTCCTCAGTGTGACCAGCCGCCCCCAGCATCCTGCAGGGGTGCGCTTTGTCTCCCTGTCCTTCTGCAAGCTCCTGGCCTTCCCCACCCTGGTCAGGTAGACACACACACACACACACACACACACACACACACACACACACCTGCCTCTCTCTGTCTTCCCAGCCTCTGGGCCCCACTGCTGTGGAAGTCTGACATGAGTAAGGATTCACAGCATTGTTTACCTAGGGTTGTATGGGGTTGAACTGTTGCAGTAGTGGTACGTGTGTTTGTGTGTGTGTCCAGCACCCCAGAGCAGGAACAGTTGATGGTGATGTGGCTGAGCTGGATGATCAAGGAGGAGGAATACTTTGAAAGGTAAAAACATCATCACCATTATCTTATTTCGTACCGTGTTTCACATGTATGTTTATTAGCAGTAATAGCATAAAACCAACCTAGGTTTGAGAATAATTCGGTCTACGTTAGAAAGAATTGAGGGGAAAATGTCTTCTTGTGAAAGATGAGTGTTTGTATATAGTGTTGTTTGATGGTGGGTGTCACGTGATGGTTGTGTTTACACTGTTCTTGGCTAAACAGGTGTGTGTGTTCATGTCCCAGTCTCCACCACCAACTCTGCATTGCTGTCCTTAAGCCAGCAGACTGTCTTCCTCCACACAAACAGCACGGAAGTGTGTGTGTGTGTGTGTGTGTGTGTGGTGTGTGCACACAGGATGATAGTGTTAGCTGTGTGTGTGCGCGCACAGGGTGACAATGTTAGCTGTGTGCGTGTGCGTGCGCGTGCGCGTGTGTGTTGTGTGCACACAAGGTGACAGTGTTAGGTGTGTATGTGTACAGACGGACAGAGGAGTGCACACTAGATGGGCTCTGACAGGCTTTTTGGAATTGAATAAGACCTTCATCCACTCTGAGTTATCATTGCAGCGGTCCAGCTTTCCCTGTCCTCAGTCTGGTGTATGTGGGAGCGTGTGTGAGTGTGTTTAGGAGCGTGTGTGGGTGTGTGTGGGAGCGTGTGTGGGTGTGGGTGGTAGCGTGGGTGTGTGTGTGTGTGTGTGTGTGCGCGTGTGTGCGCGCGCTGGGCTATAAATCTGGAACTGTGGGTCTATCAGCAGGGAGGTAAATGAGTGTGGGCAGAGCTGTGAGGGAGGATGGGGGAGCGGGGTGTGTGTATGTGGCAGTGTGTATGTGGCAGTGTGTGTGTGTGTGTGTGTGTGTGGGTAACAGCATAATCACTTTATTAAAGTGCCATCCTCTAAGATGCATGGTAAATGGCTGTTTTAAATCTCTCCTCTCTTGTCTTCTGTCCCCTTCCACCCCTCCACCCCTCCACCCCTCCACCTCATACAGTGCTGCGGGCGTAGCTGCTTCGTTCGGAGAGATGCTATTACTGGTTGCCATGTATTTCCATAGCAACCAGCTCAGCGCCATCATCGAGCTGGTGTGCTCCACTTTGGGGATGAAGGTGAGGTGAAGGGGTGGGGGCGGGGGGGTCGATACACCTGCCCGACCCTCTCTCTCCCTCCCTGTATCCCTCTCTCTCTCTCTCCCTCTCTCTCTCCCTGTATCCCTCTCTCCCTCTCTCTCTCTCCCTGTATCCCTCTCTCTCTCCCTGTATCCCTCTCTCTCTCCCTGTATCTCTCTCCCTTCCCCTCTCTCTTTCTATAGATACTGTACTGCAGATACACAGTCTCTCTCTCGGTCTCTCTGTAGAGACTGTACTGCAGATACACAGAGCCACATACACACACTCAAGCAACAAGTTATGGTACATTTTGATCCCAGTGTATTTGTCATCTTATGAGATGCGAAGTGATTCAATTCCGCACCTATTTGTTTTCACCCCAGGGCTGTCTATCATGAGCCATGCCGTGTAGAATGAGTGTTATCCAGTAGGAACGGGGAGGGCTGATGAATTGCCAGCTGTGTGAGCCTCAGGGGTTCCTCCCAGCACAGCTCCAAATTAACATCGTCCCGGCAACGATTGAAAAAGATGTCTGGGACCGTTCAACAACAGACTAGATGTCTGGGAGAGTTCAGCATAGTTTGGGATGACTGGGGGACATAAGACCAACAACGTCAAATGCACACGTCAGTGGTTCAACACGTTTCAACACAATGCTAGTGAAATATACCGTCACGTTTAGCTCTAGATGAAAATTCTGTAGGCTGTGGACAGTAATCACATAACAAGCGCTTCTGTGTGTTACACGCTGCTCAGTGGTGCTGGGTCACGCTTTGACAAACAGTGGCCGTGTGTCATGAGGAAACTAGCTACCAGCTAACACTGATTCCACTCCGCTAGCAAAACTTCGTTTTTGGACCTCTGTATTTTTCAACATGCCGACTTAAGACCCTATGTTAAGCGGCTAGCTTTCGACTGGGACGTTTGTCAGGAATCTCACAAAAATATGATGTTGTGCAAATAAAAACAACATTGCACTTAATTATATACTGTAGATACACACCTGTATGAAAGCACTCCGGCTTGAATATCCAATAGTATTAATATGGGCCAAATATTAGCTGATCATTCACTTATTATGTTTATTATAATGATAACCAGCTTGACTGTATAGCTTTGTAAATGACCAGACTATAATATACAGGGGGGGAACCACTTTTCTCACACCTCCAGGGAAATCTGTTCCCCCAGGGAAATCTGCTCCCTGTGTGTTCTCAGTCTACAGGACTGTTATATAGATGAAACTTGTTATACGTAATTATCACAGTAACATATTTCACCAGCATCACTGCTTTCTGAATAGCTAGACTGTAATATACAGGGGGAACCACTTTTCCCAGACCTCCAGGGAAATCTCTTCCCTGTGTTCTCAGTGTAAAAGGCTGGTGTCAAAAAAATCTAAGCTGTTATACATAATGAGACTGTAATACATAATGTTATACATAATTAGTTATCCTTGTTATACATAACAAGCCAGACTGTAATACACAGAGGGGTAACCACGTTAGTTTAACGCTTGAAACGTTTGTTTTAGGACTCTGAAACAGAGCGTCATGTTCTCAGTGTCTGACTCTTCACTTCATGTCACAACCCCCTCCTCTTCTCGTGGCTCCTCCCCCAGATCGCCATCAAGCCCAGCTCCCTGAGCAAGATGAAGACCATCTTTACCCAGGAGATCTTCACTGAGCAGGTACCTCTCAAGTCCCTCCATGTCTGTGGGCCCCCCCCCCGGGGCCTTTTACCTTAACAACCTATCAGAGCCGAGCGTCCGTCCGTCTGTCTCCTCCTCCTCCCAGGTGGTTACTGCCCACGCCGTGAGGGTGGCCGTCACCAACAACCTGAGCGCCAACATCACAGGCTTCCTGCCCATCCACTGTATCTACCAGCTGCTCCGCAGCCGGGCTTTCACCAAGCACAAGGTGTCCATCAAGGTAGGTAGCCTGCCTGTCCTGCTGCTCCACCTGCTGGGCACTCAGGGATAACAAGCCCTCCTCTTGCCTCGCAGCACAGGTAATACACCTGGCCTGAACAAGTGGACAGTCAACCGTTTATTTCAGTCCAGTCTTAATGAAGAGACCTCTTCTAAGTCAGGTGTACTGTAGCGATACGTGTGTGTGTGTTCTTGTAGGACTGGATCTACCGGCAGCTGTGTGAAACGTCCACCCCCCTCCACACCCAGCTGCTGCCCCTCATAGACGTGTACATCAACTCCATCCTCACCCCCGCCTCCAAGGCCAACCCTGAGGCCACTAACCAGCCCATCACGGAGCAGGAGATCCTGGGTGTCTTCCTGGGCTCTGCACCTGTGAGTCCTCCTGTGTGTGTGTGTGTGTGTGTGTTGTGGGGGGCTGTGTTTAGGCTTACAGTCAATATCCCCTATCCTTCTGGATTGATCGATAGATCGATCAAGTTGACACACGGGCTCCCAGCGGACTCCGGAGGGGAAATTCATCAGTTGAGACAAGTGTCGCTGGGAGCACACGGGCGCAGCCAGTAACTCAATAACAGGGATTTAGACTCTGCGGTCAGACGTACTGTAATATGTCCACCGTTCGATGCAGCCTCACAATTCCCATCTGCTCCCTCTCCCTCTCTGAAGTATGTGTCTGGCTGGCTGGGAGCTTCCCAGCTTAGGTTGCAGAGAGCTGCATGTTTACCAGAGGAGGTGGGTGGGTGGGTGGGTCGGTGGGGGGGGAGGAGGCTGAGCATCAAATGATGTAGACTTTGTAGTCGGTTTCAATTAATCTCTCCATTCCTCCTGTTTGGAGACCGTTCAGAGTAAATTGCCTTTAATGTCATTAAGGTTCCCCCAGCCTATTACCGTGTCTGCAGCCAGTGACATACTGTATTTAATGATGTCATACATCAGTAGCCATGTAGTGATACACCCCCCCCACCCTATCCACTTCATCCTCTTATTCCGCCCTGCTGGTCCTGCGAGGAGAGGGGGACGATTTGTGGCCCGAAGGGGGGCTGCTGCTGCCCCCGTGGGGAGATGAGTTTGCAGCTGACCTGTCCCTGACCCCTTCCTGTCAACCCCTTCCTCCTCTCTCTGTGTCTCTCTCCCTGTCTGCGCCACTCTCTCTCTCTGTCCTCTCTCTATTAATCTTTCTCCTTGTCTCTCCATCTGGCTCTCTATCCCTGGCTACAGGGCGAGAGTGGGCGAGGTCGTCAGCGCTACAGCATCACCACCCAGCTGTTGATCCTCTACTACATCCTCTCCTACGAGGAAGCCCTCCTGGTCAGCACCAAGGCCCTGGGTACGAGCACCTCACCCCCGCACTTCACCCCTGCACCTCACCCCTGCACCTCACCCCTGCACCTCACCCCTGCACCTCACCCCCCCCCCCCACCCTATCCACTTCATCCTCTTATTCCACCCTGCTGGTCCTGCGAGGAGAGGGGGACGATTTGTGGCCCGAAGGGGGGCTGCTGCTGCCCCCGTGGGGAGATGAGTTTGCAGCTGACCTGTCCCTGACCCCTTCCTGTCAACCCCTTCCTCCTCTCTCTGTGTTCCTCTCCCTGTCTGCGCCATCTCTCTCACTCTTTTCCTCTCTCTATTACATCTTTCTCTCACTTTGTCTCTCTCACTGGCTCCTCTATCCCTGCTACAGGGCGCGAGTGGGCTAGGTCGTCAGGCGCACAGCATCGACCACCCAGCTGTTGATCCTCTACTACATCCTCTCCTACGAGGAAGCCCTCCTGGTCAGCACCAAGGCCCTGGGTACGAGCACCTCACCCCCGCACTTCACCCCTGCACCTCACCCCTGCACCTCACCCCCGCACCCCCGCACCTCACCCCTGGCTCCCTCTCACTCCAGCTCTGGTGGTATTCCACCTACTCCCCCACCTCTCCCTCCCACATCAGAGGTCTTTATGTTCATGTGTTTCAGGAATGTTGGGCAGCATGTCAGCTGGATGTAGTCTGCCAGACTGCTCGTCAGGCTTTGGCCTGTTGTCAATCGAGAGGACTCCCCCCCCCCTCTCTCTAGAGTGATTCATCCCTCCTGTTGAACGTTGGCTGTGACTCTGCCAGCCCTTTCATTCATTCTGATTCAGCCCAGCCTAGTGACAAGGATAGTGCCAGAGTGCTAGCTTAGCCACTTAGCTGACGAAGCGTAGGACAACTGGAGGTTAAGCCAGGTTGCTGCGAGCCCAGTCAGTGTTTTTCCTTTTAATGGCGAGCTCTCCTCCAGCCCTCTCCATTAGTCCTCATTTACATCAAGGTTTATGCCTATCCTATCCTCTGCTCTCTCTTTAATAGCTGTGTTTATCTAAGTGCTCCGTGCTCCATTCAAGGAAGAAGGATGATGCCCATCGGCAGTGTTAATGAACCCACATTTGTGAAAAATCACCTTGGCTCCTGGAAGTGGAAGCGCTGGGCCACCACCGACACAGTCCATCCAAATAAACCCTCTACTCTTGTCCTCTCTCCTCTCTGTCGTCCCCCGCCTGCCCGCCTCTCCTCCTCACACTGTCTTTCTCCTCTACCCGCCACTTCCTCTTCTCTCCTGACTTCTCCCCTTCTTTGCTCCACCTCCCCCTGGTGCCTCTCCTCCACCTGTCCCCTCTCCACCTCTCCTCTGTCCCCTCTGTCCCCTGTCCCCTCCGCAGCTCTGATGCAAAGGAAGCCCAGGTCCTACTCAGCCACTCTGATGGACCAGATCCCCATCAAGTACCTCATCACCCAGGCCCAGGGGCTCCAGAAGGAGCTGGGAGGTAGGCGACCCTGGCCCCCTCACCACACCTTTCCCACGTCCACCAGGTCGTCTATAGAGGAACCCACCCACTACTTCAGCCATGCATTACCAACACGAAGAGTAGGACCGAATCAAACCCATACCTCATGATCAACTACAAACATCCTCCTATTTGACCCCCTATTTGACCCCCTCACACACACACACACACCTCCAGTCCCAGTCCCACCCTCTGACGATCATCTCCTCCCACTGCTTCCCTTCCTCCAGGCCTCCACTCGGCCCTGCTGCGCCTGCTGGCCACCAACTACCCCCACCTGTGCATGGTGGAGGACTGGGTGTGCGAGGAGGAGGTGACAGGCACCCTGCCCCTGCTGCGCAGGATGCTGCTCCCCAGCAACACGTGCAGATACTCCCAGAGCCAGCTGCACCAGGGTGAGGAGTCACTACAGGGGAGGGGCGGGAGGGGCAGGGGTAATCAGGTGGGAAAGGGGGTGGTAGAGTATTTAAGTCAGGGTTAATTAGCGCAATCCTGAGATTAGACTATCTTGGTTGAGGGGTTTAGGTGGACGGAGGGGGTGGTGTATGAAGAGGGCACGGTGTTTGTGGGGGGTCAGTCGTGGTAAGTTGGCCAACAGTACATCCTGAGCTTTAGAGGAAAGCCTGTCTCCTCCTCCCCCTCCTCCTCCTCCTCCTCCTCTCCAGATCAGTGTTCAGTAATCCCACAGGCCCCAGTGTCTAGAGGATTAGGCTGCTATTAGACTTTAATAACAGATAGAGCCTTCTGATAGAGCAGGCCTATACACACAGACACACACATGAACACACATAGACACACACACACACACACACACACAGTCCTTATGGTTTCTTTGCTCTCTCTCCTTTGTGAGTTATCCCCTGTGCTCCAAGGCAAGGCTAATCTAATCTGCAAAACGGCATCTGATTATGGAAATCCAAACATGATTTAATCCAATGGTCTGCCACTGTAGAGAACTGCTTTTCTTTGGAAAAACCAAGCAGAGGATGTTGACCTAAAGGGCATTTTTCCCTTCATGTTACTTGTGTAAGTGCTTGGAGCTGTGTGAGTTAACAGGGTTGGTTGTTTGGTTGTAGATGTGTAGTGTGAAAGGCGCTCATCATCCTCAAAATTCCAAATTCAAATGTTCAGGAGGTGCTGTGTGTGTGTGTGTGTGTGTGTGTGTGTGTGTTGTGGTGTGTGTGTGTGTGTCATATGTGTGTTGTGTGTGTGTACACAGTATTAGTCACCAGTACCTTAGTGGTGTGTGTGTGTTGTGTGCTGCTAATAGTGATGATTATCTTTAGTGTTAACCTGATGTAGTATGTTGCGTTATAGGCGCCTGCAAGGCTTGGTGGCGTTTAATTTGACCGCGATTCGAGTCGTGTTACAACAGTTCTTGTATGTGAAAGAAGCACTATATTGGCGCAATGATCTCGTTTTCCCCTGTTGCGTGGCAGTGCCTTGGCTGTTCATGAGAGACTCAAGTAATGTCAGGCGCGCGCGTCGTGCGCTGCGTATGCCTCACGATTGATTGCATGTGATTGAGGGAATGAAGGAGGAGGCAGCCTTTGTGGTACATCTGCCGATCATCGGACACCCGATGAGCTGTCAGCCAGCCTGCTTGTTCGATTGGACTTCTATGCATGAAACTGTGGGAGGGCGCTGTTTTCGCATACAGGTACAACAGCGCTTTGAACCATTGTGTGCCTGGGTACGGCCGTGAAGATGGATGGGATGTTGCGAGTACAACAGATGGTCAGAGGCGACGGTCTGAGAGAGTTAGAGAGCGGAAGCCGTGGGGTGATTCATTGTAGACGGCCTGTGATGGTGAGTGACTGTGTGTGGCGGGCGCGCTGAGGGCCGACGCCGCCGCGACCGCGGCGCAACGGACCAGTGAGGATAGCGCATTGAATTCGTAGAGATAGGCTAAGAGGCGTGGGAATTCGCACCTCAGTATATGGGATGAAGGCTTGTCAGGTCTTAGAGGCTGGTCAGTGTTGTTTTCTGATCTCTTTCTCTCTCTCTTTCTCTCTCGCTGTGTGATTTGACCAGCCTCCGGGTAGATGTGAAGCCTGACCTTTTGAAGTGAATGACTCAGCTGCTGAACAAAGAGGAGTGGGAAGTGTCTGTCTCTGTGTCTCTCTCTCTCCTTCCGCTCTCTCTTACTCTCTCTTACTACTACGATATGTGCGCTTTGTGTCTCTTTCAACACTGATCTAAAACAACCCAACAGTTGAAAGGGGCTCTGCAGTTTCACCTCTTTTCTAAAGAATTCTACCTATGGAGCGAGCGTCCATATCCCTGTGCTTTTACACACACCACTTTAGACCTTGACTCTCTTTTAATAGTGTTCCATTCCCTCCCCCCCTCCTCCTCCTCCCCCTTTCCAGCCTTCCAGAAGCTTCCGTCCAGCGGGCCCAGACTGATGCGGATCCTGGAGCACTTGACGCTGCTGTCGGCAGGGGACCTGATGGCCTACGCTGAGGCCCTGACTGGCAGTATGACCCTGCTGCTGCAGACAGGGGTCCCCAGACGCATCCTCCAGACCCTCAACAAGCTGTGGATGGTCCTCAACACCGTCATGCCCCGCAGGTAGGGCCAAGGCCAGGCAGGGCCAGGGCTAGGTAGGGCCAGGTAGGGCCAGGGTCATGCCAGCCTGGGGGAGGGGGGAGTGGTTTGAGTAAGGGGTTTGGAGGTCTTGAGATGTGTGAGTGGATAGGGTTAGACCTCTAACCAGACATGATGACACAGGACCCACAGGTCCCCAGGATCAGCACACCAAAGAGGAGAGGAGCCGATCGATCTCTCTCACACACACTCACAGTAACAAGTACAAGCTCAGTGCTGGGTAGAACAAGGGGGAGGGGGACTCTCCAGGAGTGAAGTGTCATTGATTGTTGCCCCTATGCCCCCTCTCCTCCCCCTCTCCTCCCCGTCTCCTTCCCCTCTCCTCCTGGTGCTGTGGCCCCTGGGAGGAGGCAGGGATGCATTAAGGAGCAGAGCTTTAGTGGGGACCGCTCTTTACACACATTGATTGAAGCCCATCCCAGACAGACAGCAGTCTGCAAAGGGGAAAATCCAGTTCCTCCAGACTCAGTGCTTCTCTGACTCTGAGAAAACACACTCCTTCAGGCAGCATAGCTACACACCTACTGGGAACAGCTCCAAAGTGGGTCGATTCAGAGACTGATTTTTATACTGATCATCACCCTGAGGTGACGTGACGTTGGTGACGTTGCACGCTGGCTAGTTTGGCTCTGCTGAAGGGCAGGGGGGAGGTGGGGCGGCCATGTGACTTAACGTGGGCGTCTCTGTGTGCCCCAGGTTGTGGGTGATGACGGTGAACGCCCTGCAGCCCTCAGCGAAGATGGCGCCGCTCCAGAAGTACAGCCAGAACGACCTGATGGTGGACCCCCTGATCGTGTTACGCTGCGACCGGAGGGTGTACAGGTGAGGCGCACGGCATGCTGGGAGCACGATCACAGTGCACTACAGCATTCTCCAGAACTACACATGACATACCTGGAGACAGGAGTCATTACAAAAATGAAATGAGATTCGACTACAGTAAGGACATGATCTCTGTTTTGGGGGATTGACATGTGTGTGTGTCCAGGTGTCCTCCTCTGATGGACATCGTCCTCCACATGTTGAACGGCTACCTGCTGGCCTCCAAGGCCTACCTGAACTCCCACCTGAAGGAGACAGCAGACCTGGACAGGCAGAGCCAGACCATCTCTAACCTGGGCCTTACCGGCCAGCCTGACACCCCCGAGGTCACACGTGAAGAGCTCAAGAATGCCCTGCTGGCTGCTCAGGTACTACACGCACGCGCGCACACACACACACACACACCTCACATACATTCATACGCAAACACATGGACACCTCACATTCAAACATACACTCTTGACATACACACTTCCCTAATGACCTTTGTTCTTCTGTGTGTGTGTGTGTGTGTGCCTGTCTGTCTTTCTGTCTGTCTGTGTCTGTCTGTCTGTCTCTGTCTGTCTCTGTCTGTCTCTGTCTGTCTCTGTGTGTCTGTGTGTCTGTGTGTGTGTGTCCCAGGACAGTGCAGCGGTCCAGATCCTGCTGGAGGTGTGTCTGCCCTCCTCAGAGGGCCAGCAGCTGGGGTCCGAGGGAGAGAGCCTGCTGGAGACTGTGAGGGGCCCCGCGGAGCATGGGGGCCCGGGGGCCGAGGGGGAGCCGGAAGGGGGTTTGCTCAGCGACCTGAGGGAGGTGCAGTGCCTCATCTGCTGTCTGCTCCACCAGATGTTCATCGCTGACCCCAACATCGCCAAGCTGGTGCACTTCCAGGTAGATCATAAAGGTCCCAGAGAATCTCTACGGACCCTCGAAATCCATTCAGATCTAAATGGATTTGAACCCCTAAGTGACTGTATTGGAATGTCAAACAGAATTTTACCCGTCACCCAGAAAGCCATGGGTCCTATAACCTTGCCCACGTTGCTGAGGTAGCTCTCTCTATAAGCAGCCTATAAAAAAGGCGTTCTAGCGTGGTGAGATGAGCATGTGGTCCGGTCCAAGTGCGGCCATCTAAGAAGTGGCAGGTGTTGAGCGGCCATAGCGCCGCGAGTCCCAACAACAGCAGCGGCGCTCGGCGAGCCTGAATGACTGCAGCGCTCCCACGAGGAGCCTCCCGCCATATGTTAGACCTCATCACCGCAATCCTGCCCCTCTGTCGCAGTAATCCACCGCCGATTCATGCTGCTCCTGCAAGCTGCTGCGTGTGTGTGTGTGTGTGTGTTTTGCATCAAATGGCTCATCACATTCTACCGCTACTAGTAAACAGTCCACTCATCCGCTGATTACGGAGCTCTCTCTTAATCCCTTGTCATCTTGTCTTCATCCCTGCTCTGTCCCCTGGCTGTTTCATCTTCACCACCGCGACTCTTCGTCTCCGTGCCCCTCCTGTGCCCGGCTCCTCCCAGGGCTATCCTCAGGCCCTGCTACCCCTCACCGTGGCAGGCATCCCCTCCATCCACATCTGCCTGGACTTCATCCCAGAGCTGCTGGCCCAGCCTCAGCTGGAGAAGCAGGTGAGCTCCTCTCCTTCTGTCCTCTTCTCCTATCATCACCTGTCTTTTTCTCCTCTCCTCTTCTCTCCTCGCCTTTTCTCCTCATTCTCCTCTCCTCGCCTTTTCTCCCCTCTCCTCCCTTCTCCTCTCCCCCTGGCCTCTGGCTATGGAGCCACACAGCTATGTCATCTTTGTGCAGGTGTGTGTCCATTGTAGACTGCAGGCCTGGCGCTGACCAGGCAGAGTATGACTCAATGTGAGAGGGTTGTGTTTCCCTCCTCAGATCTTTGCCATCCAGCTGCTGTCTCACTTGTGCACCCAGTACGCCCTGCCCAAGTCCCTCAGCGTGGCCCGCCTGGCCGTCAGTGTCATGGCGACCCTGCTCACAGGTCAGTCGCCCGGTCGGCTAGCCCCCTAGCTTAGCTTCATTCTCCAGGCGTTCTTGATCTCATGCTGCCATCTGCTGGTGGATGTGTGTTCTTGCAGTCCCCCATCTGCGCTGTTTCCCAGCCCCTCTGCTGTCAGTCTCACCCCGTCTCTCCTTCCTCCTAAGTTCTGACCCGTGCCAAGCGCTTCTCCTTCTTCATGCCCACGCTGCCGTGCCTGGTGGCCTTCTGCCAGGCCTTCCCTCCGCTGTACGACGACGTGGCCGCCCTGCTGGTGCAGGTGGGCCAGGTGTGTGCCTCCGACGTGGCCACTAAAGCCAGGGACATCGACCCCCTCATCGCCCGTAAGTGTGCTGCCCCGGCCCAGCTGTCCCTGCACCACCATGTGACCAAGGTCTCAAAGCCCTTAATGTGTGACTCTGCCCCCCCCCTCCCCTTGTGCTGCAGGCCTGCAGTACCTGCAGCAGAAGCCCCAGGATGTGCTGGCCCCAGGAGGCTCCAAGCTGAGCATGTGCCAGAGGACAGCAGAGCAGCTGGGGGCAGCTGACTCAGATGTCCAGCTGTGCTACCGCATAGAGGCCACCTTCATGGACATCATCAGCTCCAGCCTGCATGGCCTGTAGACACACATGTAGACACACACATGCAGACACACACATGCAGACACACACATGCAGACACACACCTGCAGGCACGCACACACCTGCAGGCACACACATGCACACACACATGCACACACACATGCACACACACATGCACACACAAGTCCTTCTGTTTGTGTTGAAATGTCCACTCACAGAACACAGGTGCCATCGCAGCCCAACTGGACTCACTATGGTGGGAGACGTTTGGGATTGAGGTGGGCGGGGTCATTCTGGGTCCCCAACCGAATTCACTGTCAGCCTATTGAGGTTGGACTTGGTTAGGTACTACTAGACTAGAGACTAGTACAAATATGAGTGGGATTTAGGAAATGTTTGTAGTGTGAATGCAGATGTTATTTCTCTTTTTTTGGTGTAAATTGTGACTGCCATTTTCAATGTAATAACATGTCAAGTTCCTCATGAATAATGTTTTCTCCAACAATGTAGGAATTCTTGGATCGTATCTCATGCTATTGGTCTGTTTATTTGACCAATGTTTGCATTTTACTAAGTTTCAAAATGTATGAGGGGACTTTGAAATTTGTAGTTTTGTATTGTACACGTTTGTAAAAAGAAAGAATGAAAAACAACACCTGTGGTCTTCTTTACTGCTCTATTGTTTGCTTGTGTTCAAAATGTCAAATGCCTTCCTTGAACGTAGCACGGGTTCAAGCTAGCGACTTTGCGGGGCTCAAACACCTGAATTCAATCATTGCTTCAGGGGCCATGATGCACTGACTGCTGTGCCAACCTGCTTAGCCTCAGCCGGTCTGGCAGCCAAAGCTCCAAGGTAAGACACTCAGTCGTAATGGGACTTCAGTCAGACTGCCATTTTTCTGTACTCAAGACGTGATGTGAATCCATTCTTGATGTGATGTTGGCTCTAAGTGATGGTGCTGATCTATGAGAGTCTTGCTGTGTTGGGTTGCTGCTGAAGTGTTTCGTTTCATGTTTTCAAAGTTTGCCTTTGTTTGATACTTGTGTGATTAGAAGGGTCTGCTTGTGAAAAAGAGGTACTTCAACTCAGACTTTGGGAAGTATTCAAACATAAAGTGATGTGTCTATGCAATCTAGATTTGTTTGAGGAATAGGTCAAACTGATAAGACATACACACACACTGTATGCTGCTGTTGCATGTGTGTGTGTGTGTGTGAACACTTTGTACAGTAGTGGTCGTCAACCGTGGTGTGCAGAGACCACTGTCCTGCATGTTCTAGATGGTTCCCTGCTCCAACACACCTGTTTCAAATGAAGGGGTCGTTATCAAATCAGCAGAACCCTGACAGTGACTATTTAATTGAATCAGGTGTGTTGGAGCAGAGAAACAAACAATCCTTAGTTTCTGATGCATGCTGGGACATAAGCAGCTTCCTCTCCTGTGGCGATCAGGTCTTTCTTTAGCACGCTGGTTGTTGAAGGTCTTGTTTTGTCCACCAGAGAGCACTCTTGCCACACTGCAGATGGATAGTCTTGGTCCCCGGCTGAATTCATCAGGTGCAGTCTGTAGGGTTCTGATTTATGGCTGTTACTTCAACCCCAATACAATCAAGTGTTTATCCACCTCATAAGAACAAGAATGAAAAGCTAGCTGGCTGTCGTGGGTTAACTTTTAAATAAATATAAGGATACTATTTATATACATGGGAATTCTATACATACAATTTGACCCCTAACCTTAAATTGACTGACCCATTTCCCTCCTCAAAGGCCTGTTGGTTCTTTGTCAGTGCTTATGGACGTCTCTACTAAAACATGAGCAGTTTGAGAAGGGGGTACACCATTACATCAGGTGAAAAAAATGGCCCAATATCATTTGTATCCCCTGTCATTTGTATCAGGAACACAGAAGGTGACGCATGATGGCAGGGTAGACCCTTTGCTTGTTAGGTGGGAGATACGAATGAAATCAGGTGAAAAACCAGCTGATAGTATTTGTATCCCTTCTGTAACTTTTGCTAGAAAACAGCAGACATATTCGTATTATCTCAAGTTGTTTATTGTGTCCAAAGGAACACAGACGATAACACACATGATGGTACAACAGACCCTTTGCATGTTATATCAGTTATATCAGGCGATAAAACCGCATGATATCATTTGTATCCCCTCTAACTCTTGCTAGTTAAAAGCAGGTATCTTCGTATCATCTCACATTGTTCACAGTGATCAGAATAACATAGAAAAGCCCGCACATGATGGGAGGTTAGACCCTTTTTATCAGGTGGAAAAAGCGGCCTGAAATCATTTGCATCCCCTCTGTAACTTTTGCTTGAATACAGCAGACATCTTCATTTTATCTCCGGTTTTTCATCGTGCAGAGGAGCGTAAAAGGGCTGTATTTCACATTCAGCCTTCGCACAAACTGCCGGTGTCTATATCTGTCATCCATGGTGGGATACCGAGCTCCATTTTAATTCAGATCCTCAGAGGGTGGGAGAGCTGATGTTGTTGTGGGTGCAGATGGAAGGCGCGTTGTGGTGCGCAGAGTTTATTGTGCTGTAACTCTGTGATGCTCCGAGAGATGCCTGAGGCAAGCGGAGGTGAAATCACAGAGATGTTCTGTTTTCTTTCTGGGGTGCTGCTGTGTTTATAACACCTTGCACTGCTCGCAAATCACACACACACACGCACACACACGCACATCTCGCCTCTCCACCCCCTCAAGGGCACAACACACACACACACACACAAGCGTACACTCAAACATCCTTTTTCCTCTGCAATGCAAGAAGACATCTACCAAGGAAGGTGGTTTAGTGAAGTCTGTGATGATATTAACATAGTGGTGAAGAAGTTTGGATTGCATCACAGCTGTGGAATGACTCGGAAACAGGTGATGTCAGTGAGCGCGTGTGACCTCTGCTCGTGCTAACGTCTCTTCTGCCTTATCCTCACCTCGTCGCGTCACTGCCACCCTGGCGATGGCAAGAACCTGCAGGCTCATTTTCACAAACAAGGTTTCAACGTGACGATTGATTCGTGTTTCAATATTTCGCTGTCTTAAAGGCTGTCGCGGAACCACAATCATTACATCAACCAATTGATTGTAGTCGCAGGCCTATCAAAGCCACTTGCCCTTAACCACCACCTATAGAAGGACTGGATGTTAACAAAGGCCTCTCTAAGAGACGGTTTGACATCATACTCTGTGGTTGCTGTTTGTGATATTAAAACAAGCCGCTTTGCCAAACATGCTGTCATTGTGCGAGCAGATCTGGCACAAGTCAGCGCTGTTATTTACAGTCCCTCACAATCCAATTAGCTGTTGCTCGACTGCCATAAAGCATTCATTTAGATGTAACTTGGTGTGGAGAGGAAAATAAAAACAGACGGACTGGTCGCATGACATCATGTCCTGGCAGGGTCCTGAAATGAAAGCTTGTAGATTGGGCTCTGTGGGAAACAGGGCCATGTGTCCCACTAGCTTCAAAACGTGACATTAAAAAGTAGTAGCATTTAAAGTTACTGGGTCGTAACTTTTTATACCACTCCTAACGTGTTCTTCAGAGAAACCTGCTAATGGCTCAGTCCTCTTAGTTTTAAAACATAACATTAGGTCTCTGCAATTCACAGGCTGGTGGCCTTGCGCTCACTGGCGACAAAAGTGGTCGAATAACAATTTGACGCGTTACAAAGTTCATTGTGGTTTCTAGGGCATTCCTTTCCTGGTACGCTCACAAGTCATTCAGGGAAACTGCACCGGGCAATCGGCTGTCGACTGTCGTCTGTCTTGTCGCCGAAATATTTTACTGATGTTATACTAATCTACAGTCAAAAGGAATTCAAACGTAATTTACTGAGTGACAAAATGGCCTCACACATCGCTGTTATTACACCGCCAAGAACGTATACGGCAAGAGGCACGATGTTAAGCCAGCCACATTTGGAGTCACTTTTTGGATTATTGCACGGCTGCTGGCCAACGAGACCAATTACTGTGGTGTTATGACATGTGCCGGTCACTGGTGATGGAAGATAGAGATGGGACAGCATGGGGCAGTCAAACCCTCTTTGTCTGAAAAACAGCTGAGATAACCACAGTTACTTGGAGGAGAATCATTGTCTCCACTGTCTGGGTCTGAGATTTCTCATTGGCACAGCAGGCAATTAACGTCCCAGAGAACCCAGGCATTCCCTGGGTCAACATGGGGGACGTCTTTCACCGCAGAGTGACATTTGGCCTGGTCAGGGGCACAAATGGCAGGTGGATCATTTGGTAAGAAGAGATGCGGGTTTGGTTCCGCGTGTAGCCGTGTGCGTCGGGGCACACTGGCGTGTTCCTCGTTATTTCCCCAGCAGGAAGGGTCCGTGTCCAGCAGCTACTGCTCTAGGGGAGCTCCCGCAGTCAGAAAGAAGCGGAAGTCGTCTCAGGGGGGCAGGTAAGGTGAACTGCATTGAACTCTGGCAAGATGATCTCGTGGCTGGTTGGAAACAAAACTGTTGTTGTTCAGACAACGAGAGAAAGAGACTGAGGGCGTCTTTTTTTTTTCCGTCCTCTTTCGTGGCGGAAGATGCTGAGGGAATTGATGACACAGTGCAGGAGTACTTTGTAGAGTAGGAATGTATTTCCCAGGATGCGTTGCATGGAACAAAGGGACACCATTAAAGCTTTCATAACACCCTCCAAAACTTTTAATTGAAACTCCCTTCGGTTGAGCAGAAAGCATCTGAACCGAACGGAATCTGGGAATTAATTGGCAGCGTGTCAACGGCGTATTTACATTTTGTTCTTTTAAAGACGTGATTAATTACAACAGATGAAGAAATCTGCAGAGGGAGAGATGAAACGTGTTGCAACCCTCCCCCCCCCGCCCCCCCCCGACACTCCTCTGCTCTGAGGGGGTGTACACAGGCGTGCCAATTAGCAACAGACTAAAAGAGATCTTCTGTTGCTATTTCAGCAGGTAAACTGCCTCAAATTTAAATTGCCTGCAAAAATAAAATAAAATAAATGCAAACGTGCCATGACAAACAGATGCTATCTGTAGATCACAAATGATACTGCCCTCAGCTACAGGCTGAGCAGATTTTGAAAGCATCCTGTTCAAAGACTTTGAGACATCCTAAGGAACTCACGAAACACACGTATCAAGCAATAAGAGCTCTTTAATCTCAACCCCCCCCCCCCCCCAAAAAAATCGAACTAGGCTACCAAATAACAAAGTCTTCGGGGGGAAAAAAAACGAAACAAAAAGACTTCATGAGGTGGAGACACACCTTGAATCAGGCCTCAGATGACTGTATCCTCTACAGCACACCTTGAATCAGGCCTCAGATGACTGTATCCTCTACAGCTCACCTTGTCCTTCTGATGATGCTGTCCTTTGAGGTCTGCTTGAGGTATCGCTGCCGGAGCCCAGGGGCCATTTTTGGTATTCCAAGAGAACAACAGCTCCCAAGACAGTTGAAGAGAACGCAACAGCGAGCGGTGACACTAACGAGAGCCACATCCCCAGCGTGGAAGTCAGGTTGTGACATTTATCTCAACCAAAGCACGATCGCACGGCGCCGAAGAAAATACCCCTTAAGGAAGAAGACCTTGCCTCGTTCCCCCCCAGCGACCACATATACGGAGGCACTCTCTTCCAGATTCTTGCAGAGAAACTTTTGAGCAACAAATGCGTTTGTACTGGAAATGCATGTCACGGGAGACGGGAGACGGGGGGGGGGGGGGAGGAGAACCAGGTACCCATTGAAGTTGGAGAAACGAACACCCCATATTCTCACCTCAGTCGCTGTGGAAAAGTTTGCGAAGAAAGGGAAAGTTTGATGGTGAAACATAAAAAAGGAGGAACGCGCACTACCTCGGGAGTTTCTTTCAGCACATGTGCTTTAGTCAAGACCAAAGCGAGTCTTTTAAACCCCTGTATAAGTGATTCTTCTCAGAGCTAACTCCAGGCAGCCACTGGCTGGTTCTACGACAAGGGCTTGTGTGTTTGTCAAGCAGTCTTTGTGCCTCGGTACAGTCTTTTAAACACCTTCTCAAGTGCACGCGCTCCTCCGGCTTCAGCGTCGAAGTCTGACTGACAGTGCGTTGATGCAAGGCTGAGTAAACAGTGGCTGAATGGGAGATTGATGGGTCAATTTGGGTCCCCCCCCCATCTCCCTGCATTGGTGGCATTCAAATTGATTATGTTGGCCGTGGACGACGTCCAGAAAAGCAGTCCTTGAAATGAGCACGTCTTTTGGAAAACGTCCATCGCTTCCCCGGCACAACAGATGGCTCCAAACGCCAGAGTCCTATCCATATTAATAGCATGATTACAATGCATTACATCAAGATCTTGTCATTAACGTACTGATTTAAAAAGCAATTATGGTGCTTGATTATCATCAGCCACTGTAATATAGAGTGTTTGTATTGCCGTGGGGGCTTTAGATGGCAGATTGATTTCCTCAGCGGGGGACGGTAGTTTGCTGCCTCTCTCCGCTGACTGACACCTAATGATCTGAAATAGCATCGTCATGGCGATGCTGGGGAAGAGAGGGGGGGGAGCAGGGCCCCGTGGGTGGGTCTGTGGATGGTGAGAAGAGCAGCCATGGTTCCAGATGGAGCTGGGGACCCGTGTCGACATGAGAGGGTTGGAGGGCTGGAGGGCTGGACACCCCCAGGGATACAGAACTGTCCTAGTTCCACTCGCCTGGGTCCATCTGGAGGGAGGGCTCCCAGTCCAGACTCCTGGAGCAGTGGCTAGATGGGATGGAGCTAGAGAACCTCCCAGAACCGCCAACAACCCGTTTTGGTTTTTGAAAGGTTTCATCAAGATCAAATTATTATTCATATCGTTGAAGCAGACGGAGATTATTTGGACGTAGTCCAAAACGACGAAGCCTCGTCTCAAATCTGCGGTAGAAAGGGCGACCAACCGAGAAACAACATCAGGCCTCAGTCATCCTCCAGCCTGAGGTAATGCCATGATGGGGGGGGGGGAAGGCAGGATAAAGTGTAAGTAAATACACTTGTGTTGTTGTTGGGAGTCGATGTTGGTTTACACCTGGCTAAGAGAGAAGCCAACTTCCTTTATGAAGAGAATCAGGTTCTGGGTGTGTAAGTTTGATCCCATCTCCGCTGCTGTTACCATCTCAGGTGTGAAATCCTCTCCCCCTGCCTCCGGAGAGCTAGACGGGCGTGCTCAGCTGTGAAATTGTATCTTTTCTGCACTCCCATCCTCCACCCCCGTCCTCCACCCCCATCCTCCACCCTCCACCCTCCCTGCCCCAACACCTCTGACGGTGGCGATGGCAAAATGTTAGTCTCCCTTGGTAAAGTATACGGTACGTCCCTGCGTGAGAAGCTATTGCATTCCACAGATGAATAACCTGGTGTCTCTCTCACCCCTTCCTCTCTGACTTCACTCCCTCTCTTTCCTCTCATCTCTCTTTAGACCGCTCTTCTTAGCCTGCCCTTCACACTGGCCTATTCTCTGTTGTAGCTTCTTATCTACAAAAGGACATCTTTAGACTAGTAGGCCAGATAGTTTAGCATGCTGGTTTTCACCACCAGATGTATGTGCGTGTGTGTGGGGGGTTAGGGGGGGGCTTTTCATTTAGGTGCACATGGGAAATGATGTAGTCAAGGATGTTATTTTGAAGGATTTTATTGCATCCATTTTGAATTTGACAATATCCAGTAAACAGTCAGCCATCTTAGGGCGGCGTCACCAGAGCATGTATGAGATGTGGTGAGGTGTGTGTGTGCATGTGTGTGCGTGTGCACGTGCGTGTGCATGTGTGTGCGTGCACGTGCGTGTGCGTGCACGTGCGTGTGCGCGTGTGTGAAGCAGGCTGACACACACACGGTTACTCTCACACACTCATCCTGCAGCTTAAGAGTCACCTCATCCATCCTGCTCTTCTCCTGCTTTCAGAGGAATGTCCTACTTTCTTCCCACAATCCACCACAAGGCACATTTCACTAACACACACACACACACGCACGCCTCCAGAAGGGCAGGACAGCAGCATGTGTCCAACTGGGCTGAACCGTGACAGGCCAGCAGGCTCATACACACCTTACTGTACCAGTCAGTACAGAACACACATTACAATACCAGTCAGTAAAGAACACACATTACAATACCAGTCAGTAAAGAACAAACATTACTGTACCAGTCAGTACAGAATACACATTACTGTACCAGTCAGTGCAGAACACCCATGACTGTACCAGTCAGTACAGAATACACATTACTGTACCAGTCAGTACAGAACACACATGACTGTACCAGTCAGTACAGAACACACATGACTGTACCAGTCAGTACAGAACACACATGACTGTACCAGTCAGTGCAGAACACCCATGACTGTACCAGTCAGTACAGAACACACATTACTGTACCATTCAGTAAAGAACACCCATGACTGTACCAGTCAGTACAGAATACACATTACTGTACCAGTCAGTAAAGAACACCCATGACTGTACCAGTCAGTACAGAACACACATTACTGTACCAGTCAGTACAGAATACACATTACTGTACCAGTCAGTACAGAACACACATTGTTAACAATATACGCTCAGTTTTTGGTGTTATTTGAATCTCCTTCCTTCCCTAGCTTTGACTGCCGATGCACTGGAAGTATTTTAACATCTATGTGTGTGTGTGTGTGTGTGTGAACAGGGCAGAGAGAGGGAAAGAGAGGTGTATCACATAGCTTCATTTGTTCTCACCAAAAATGTGTTGCAGGGCCACACCAACTGAGTCGTTACTGTTGCCATTATGTAACACCAAAACAAATGACTGCATCCATCTGCCGGGCAACAACAGTTTCCTTAATGTTCGATGTCCTATTTAAGAGCATGCTTGGAGAGCCCTTTTACCAGCACATTAGATCCAGTTATAGGGGGGGACAGGACACAAGAGAGCTGACGCCCATGGACGAATTGGACATGAGCAGAAAGAGAAGAGAGGGACTGTGCTGTCCTAGATTGACCTATAACCACCCCCCAACCTCACACTTATAACCACCCCCCACACCTATAACCACCCCCCAACCCCACACCTATAACCACCCCCCAATCCCACACCTATAACCATCCCCCAACCCCACACCTATAACCACCCCCCATACCTATAACTACCCCCCAAACCCACACCTATAACCACCCCCCATACCTATAACTACCCCCCAAACCCACACCTATAACCACCCCCCATACCTATAACTACCCCCCAAACCCACACCTATAACCACCCCCCATACCCATAACCACCCCCCACCATCACTGACACCAATGATTATAACCCAGGGAGTGATGATACTATTCAGAGCTCTCCTCCAGCAGTGGCTCAATCACAGCAGCGACTCTCCTAAATGATAGACTGTCTGGGAAATAAAAGGGGAGATGAGGCCTGGTCTGAGAGAGAGATGGGGCGAGCAGGGAGCGAGGGTAGGGGTTGAAAGGGAGACATTAAAATCGTTGGCGGTTACCTTTTCATATGCTCTGAAACATTTACCTCCGTGTCGTCGTATTAAAACGTCGGGCGCCGTGTCAGCTTTTGATGAAGCGGAGCACGCTGGAAACATGAAAAAGGCATAATTGCCTCTTAGGTTGTTTGAATTGCTAACTAGGGAGCCTGACATTTTCAAATGGTCCCGATTCCAAGGAGATCAGGACACCCAGACGCTGCCGAGTCGACTGTATTATGAGCTGCATTTAGATGAGACGGCCCACGCCCGCTGGTGTGAAGAAGAGGGGGGGGAAAAAACAATGGTCTTCTGGAAACTGTTTGAACAGTGGTGTGACACTACATAGGCACACACACGCACACACGCACACACGGCAGAGGAGTGCGGCCTGACGCTAGCACACGCTTGCACGCGCGCACACGCTCGCACAAGCAGCCTTGGTTTAATTAACACTGCTGAGGTCCAATTAGCAAGGATCCTAAATCAGATGGAGCTTTCATCATGGCTGTGCGTAGAAACACTGATCTGAGAGGTATATTAGTCTTGTAGCCTAGCCTCAGGGCCATAGCAGCTGGAGGAGGACGCCGTGAAGCAGAAGCCTGAGGGCTAGACATATATAGAGATTTACCTTTACACATTCAGGCAAATTCAACCTTTTGTCTGCTAGGAGTCTGTATTTTAATTTAAAAAAAATGTAAAAATACCACAGACCTGCACTTGACTACGAGGTTCATCTGGTGTTGTTTGAACAGAGAGCAGCTGTCAGAACAGCGAGCAGGAATCAACATGAAACACGGCCTTCTCAACAAGTGCCTAATGGATCCCTGTGAGTCGGGCTTGTTCACCTGCGTGTTGGTCTCATTAAGCCGAGAATGACACGTTTGTCTTTCTGCGTACCAGTGGAGGTGCGTGAGGAGTGCGCGTGTCAGAGAGTTCAGGGGAGAAGACTAATTGATTTCCCAGGGTTTGCTGTAATGAAACTCTACTAATCTCCTTCCTTACCACGCTCTGCTTTTGTCCTCATGAATCAGACTGCCGTGTAATTGCTATTTTGACACAGGGCTCGCTTTGCTACTTTTTCATCCTCCACACTGCTCTGAAAGTAATTTTCATCTTTTTAAACCCCAGGCACACCACTGAAGAAGGCAATAACAAACAGAAGGAATGACTAATTAGAATAGAACAAATATTACATTAGTCAACAACAATCTATTTGCATGCTGCCTTTTTCTCTTAAAGATGTTTTGATAAAAGGTCACAGATGCTTGAACTGGGCTGATGTGATTATTCAGCTCGACAGCACCAGTGACTCTGCGAACAAGTGGGACGAAGGGATAATGGATGAGTAAGTAGGGATGAGTAAGTAGGGATGAGTAAGTAACACACACACTCCCGCCGCCTGTGTCCTTTGAGGGGTGGTGAATGAGATGAGAGTTGTAACCTCCACACATCCACATCCGCCTTGCGGCCAAGTCAGCCATCCCCACTGAGGCCCATCAAAGTGGGGCAGATGAAAGGCTGACCCTGAGAGCCGAGGTTCGCTTATCCAAACACTGGCATATGCTGCTGGGCCTCCTCGCTGTAGAGGAAATTGCTGCCAAGCAGATGGAGGCCAGGCGGCCTGGGTAGGGGCTGAGGCAGGGGGGGAGGGGAGCCGGTGAGGGTTGGGCAGTGTGTGTGTGTGTGTGTGTGGGGGGTCTTCTACGGTGGGCCTTGAGACGAGCCCTCACTCTCCCCCTCTCATTCACACTCTCTCTCACATGCACACACCTGCTGGAAGGGGGCTGCGGAGGGGCAAGAGGCTGATTCTTGGTTGCCAGATGTTCTGCTTTGCATACATGCCGTGCTGTAACGAGCTCCTCTCATGCTGTTGTTATGCCAACAGCGTGGTGGCGGGCTCAGCTCTTTGCCACGTCCTGGGTGTTAAAGCTTTGGCCAGGCGCGGCTCATCAACTCCATCATATTTTTATTAACACTAAAGCTATTTCCAAGTCCAGGGTAAACATGTTTTTCTTTCCGATTACTTTTCTGTCAGCGGATACTGTTTTGGCTTTGGTTTGGAAAAAAAAGAGCATTATTTTTTTGGGGTTGTTTTTTTTGTGTGTCCCGCTTCACAGTTGAAATGATGCACTCCACCACAATGAGCCGTCTGTATTCCGTTCCCCGCCAAAACTCCGTCAGGGCAGATTATCTTGCCTCCAAATTATTTTTTGTGACCCAAAGATTTCCTCCCAGTCCTAACCTTGTTTAAACCTCTCTATTCTTCGTTGCAGGCTCCACTGAGCTGGCAAAGGAGATGGAGGGAATTTATATTTGTGTGGTGCGCCTTTTCAAAGCTGTCTGTTTCCTTTGGCAGAGCCTCAGTGTGCTTTTACTCTGTTTATTAACTGCCTCCTGGGTCCTCTAACTTTTTCTTGGAGCACTGTATTCCCAGTTTAACAAGATGACTTTTTTCACCTCAACATGATTTGGTTTCCAGACATCAGAGCACGGCGCTTAGGGGCCGTGCTCGGACAGCCGTGTTCTCTGTGGAATTCCAATCCTCGGGCCGGTACAGAGAGGAGGTATTCGCCACTATTCAGACCCTGTACCGAACTGAGAAGGTGTAGAACCTCTACAGAATGGGCTTTCCTGACACTCCTTGCACTGTTTAAAGTGTCGCTGTGTTACGAGTGCAACGGCATTGAAAGTCAGTCAGAAAGTCGTGAAATCGCATTATTTCAATCGGAATGCTTGCGATTTGGAGTATTCAATATGTCGCCAGTAAAAACTTTAGTCTGATATGTACTGTCACGCTAGAAGACTATAAAATTGGCCCGAACAGAATAATATACTTGAGAAAGTCATTGGTTGTTCCCACAGCCTCAGCATGTTCATGTCCACACCTGCACTCCACACGCACACACACACACACACACACACACACACACACACACACACACACATACACACACACACACACACACACTCTGTAGCAAGGCCATCTCAGCTTCTTCCCATTAAAGACAAATGCTTAGCCTGGCTTCCTCTCAAAGCTCCATGTAGCACACCAGACACACCCAGATGAAGGGCTGGAAGATGACGAGACTGACACACAAAAAGCAAACTTTCGAAAAAAACAAAGCAGCTAGCATAATCACATCTGTGGCTGCTTACATTTACATAGCGATCCGTCTTTGATGCGAGGCGACCCAACTTTGATTTGACCAGAAGGAGGAGGAAGCATCTCTATCAGCACAGCTCTGCTCTCTAAACACGCCCAATTACCATGACGGATGACTTCTGTCTCTGCTAATGTCCCACGAGGAAAATGAGCACACAACTTGAATAACAAACACAAACAAACACCAATAGGCAGCCGAGAGAGAGAGAGAGAGCAAAAGAGAAGGCGGAATATTCGTCTGTGGGTGAAAGTTAAAAAAATAAAAAAAAGCTTCATTTTTTTGATCCCCTGAAGTTGATTGTTCTTCATCATGGGTGACACTATGTTCTATTTGTGGGGATTTGTCACAGGGGGGTTTGGATGTATAATGGATGCAGGCTGAGCAGGAGCAGTGTCTTGTGGGAAGATGGAGGGCCGCCAGAGAGGTCTTTCTGCTGTGGCTGATTGCCTCTTATTGAGCACAGCTGCCTTGGGGATGGGAGTGTGGAGGCGCTGTCGTTTGCCACGAGCCTCTAGAGAGCCTCTCCCCTGCCCCCCTCCCATGTCCTCCCTCCCCTGCCCCCCTCCCATACCCTCCTCCCTGCACCCCCCCCCCCTCTTCGCTTTACCTTACCCACCCTCATCCCCACCCCACCCTCTGGTACTACCCACAAGAGCCGGGTCTAGCAGACTGCGGTGCCGTGCCAGCGGTTTGTTCTGGAACACCTCAGACCTGACCAGGCTCCTGTACCGCCTCCTGGCGTGTCAGCCAGGACTGTTCATTGTATTCAGTAGCCTCGCTCCGACGTGGTCTTTCCATCGGCCAGATAATGGAGTGGCGAGTCTAGCTCTGTAACGGAGCACGTGACTTCAGATCGAGAGGTCGCAGGTTCAATATCTCCCCCTGCAATGTACGTCACGTTGGATAACTATCAGCTAAATGAAAAGGTTATTTATTGTAATAAGGTCACCGACAATGCAGGTCTCCATGTTATAAACACCTCCTGGTTGATTTGACCTGTGTTGCCTCTACAGCTCCATGTTGGTAGTGATACCTCATTTGATACATCCTGACATTTTCTTTATCACATTTGCACCCCGAGGACAGAATTAACTTATCATTATCTTTCTGTGTGATTCTATATTTATAAATGAATTTTCCTGGGCTCCGAAGTGGCCCTGAGGCTCTCTAATTTGTTTCTCCCATTGCTGATCAGGAGGATAATTATTCTGAGTGGCAGCTCAATTCGTCTTCTGTCGAATGTATATTGTGTGCATATGGACAAGATAATAAGATATTATTAGGTTTTGCTCACATTTTTGGCTTCAAGTGTTCTTCACCTCCTAACTCACTGTTCTTTGCCAATCTGTCACAATCTCTCATTCTGTCTGGGCCTTTCTCATTTATTCTCTACGCAGCTGTAATCCATCACAGGCCTGGCCTACACGTGGTCTGAAAGTCTGTTATGAAGAAAAGACCTTTGGTGATGAGCACACTAGATTTCCTGTTCCCTCCACACTGACTGGATCCTTTCAAGCCGTGCGTTTGGCATTCTGGCCTCCGTTAGACTAACAACTGCGGCCTGTAGACGTGGATGACAAACTGTATTCACGCTTGTCTTTTTCCTTCATGAAATTCTATTTGTTTTCTTTCGGGGACCCATGACTGTGTTTCTTTACTTGTTGGATAAGGAAGTGTTTAAAAGTCATGTGATATGCAGGAGTTAGAGTATGGTGCAGTGTTCATTTAGGTTTATATATCCTACGCTCTCATTTTTGCCGTGAGTGCTGACGTTATTAAATAGAAACTCTCAGAGGGGTCTTGAACCAGCGTAATTGACTGTCCCAGGAATTACTGTGGATTTTACAGCTACACTTGACACATTTATCCATACCCTGATTTATCCATACCAAGAGAGAGTCGCAAAAACGGAAACCTTGCAGTTACATATTGAGTACGTACTGTAAGCTGCAGTAATCGTAAAACCTGCGATTTTCAACCTCAAGCTAATTGAGCTCTACATTCTCTCACTGATGTCGACCCCCCCACCCCCCACCCAGTGTAATTCCAAATGGTTGCGAGTCTATTGATATTGACTGATGATTTAGCTAATCTGAAGCGCAGGGCCGATCGATCTCGAACGGAGTCTCGTCTGCCTTGATGAGATGTTCAGCTCATATTGTCTGAGTGCCTGGCGATTTAACGGCGAAAGAAAAGGAAATCGATGCATATATTCATCCTTCAGATCATGGAGATGTATTAAGCGTCGCGGAGCGCCGTTCCGTTCAAGGTGGCCGACAGGCGATCCCTCCCTCCCAGGTGCCATAAACGACTCATCTTCTAACCCCTCTTTAATAGTATGTCTCCACTGGACCACCGCCATTAGGCTTCATCTCATGTCTTGTCCGATGGGCTCGTCAGCGGCATTGATTCCTGCCCAGGCAGCCGCTGAGAGTCCTGTTCCAGGGGCAGGGCTCCAGTCTCCCGCCAGCCTGTTGCTTTGTGAGTTCTACATTCATTCACCGTCATCCCCTTTCACCCGTGGCGTTTTTCCTGTTATTTTTAGTTTGATAAGGGATCATAGTGTACGCTGGGAGCAACAGGGTCTCACTTAAGAAATGATCTCATGTCTTATTCAAGGCTTCGAATAAGGCCCGCGCTGACTGTCTGGAAATATGTTCTTAGTGCCGCTCTGTTCTTTGGCCAACAGACAAAGTTTGCATATGTATTTCTAGATCCGATTTCTACAGCAATCATCAGATCCATTCAAGTCCAAGGCTGTTTCAAAACTGTTAGAAGTCTAGTGGGCTGGCCCAGTGCCCATAACAAGGTCTAATGACCAAACTGTGGTTTCTCATAAGAGGCATGTACTTGGATAAGGCTATGTTTTCCAGCATGGAGACAATTACATGGAAGTACCCCTTCCGGAGACAGTGCCTGAGGAATTCAAAAATCCACATAGCTGAACATGCTTGCATCCAAATGTCATTACCATGACAACACGAGAAACCATTTAAATTTTACAGTTTTCATTCTGACCCTCTCAGTCAACAAACCTTTATCCGAAGCCACCTCTTAACACTTACAATATTGAGACAGTTTTCCTGGAATAGAAACAGACCCTCTGGCCTTTCCTTGGTGAAGGAACAAGATTAAACTGTGTGAGCTCCTGAGGGGGTATAAGGGCCCCGCAGACAAGCTATTTTTCTACTATTTTACGATAGCTGTTTTATTGTACGGTATGTAAGCTTCATGTCAAAATAATGAGGATATCTGCCAGTAACCACTGAACAATTAACAACAATTAAAGATGACAAATAACATTATTTTTCATATATTATATTATTCAAACATTATTTTTTTTATAATGTTTTGAATGTAATAGGCCATGCTAGATCTGTACCCTGCAATGTTAGCTCAAACCACCTCGGAACTCGCAAGAGTAAGATGAGATTCCGATAAAAGCGGATCCATTTTCAGAGAGCTCAGCCCAGTAGCCGGAGGGACTAGAGAAGCGAGTGTGATCAATCTCTGAGTGCAGGCTGGAACGAGTTTGGAGACGGACAAGAAGAGAGGCGCTGTCGATGCCAGGGAAGATAAACAGTGGATAGAGAAACACAGATGAAGAACAAGGTGGAATTGATTAGAGAAAGTCTGAGAAACGTCAAGGAGGACGTGAACAAATTGAAGGAGAAATAAACCTGAGAGGGAAGCGGGGAAGGTGAAGATGAAGCGAGAGGTGGAGAGACTGATGGAGGAGGTCCTGAAAGGACGTATAGTGAGGGAGTGGATGCTCAGGAGGAGACTGCCAAAAGGTTCACCGAGAAAGAATGAAATACTGTCCGAATATGACTAAGGCATTAGAGAAGGGTCTGAACAGGAAGTAGGGGATGGAAAATGAAAGGAGGAAACCCAGTGTCCAATGGGAACGGACTCAAAAACCAGACAAGGTGAAGTGCTACATACTGTACGTGGAGATGCAAAATATAGAGGAGAAAATGTGCGTTCGGAGAGCAGTGTGAAGAAATACAAAATGATCCAGCAGAAAGAGATAGCGGCCATGTGGAAGAAATGTTAAAGGTACCGAAAAATAAGTTACCTGTCTCCAAACTGGTGATGGAGTCCTTCAACCTCACATGAACAGACCGACTGAAACAGGGAGAGAGAAGCACTTCAGGAATGCAGGTGCACCTTAAAGGCTAAGTGATAGCCATGGCCACACGATCCAGATGAGATTAGTGCAATCAAAGATGTCACACCTGTTAAGAAATAAACCCAAGGTTAAAACATTTCCAGCTAACAACATTTGAACGTGATATTCAACCGTCTGTAAACACTCACATCCAGCAGCTAGTGCATAATCTCCTAACCTCTTGCACTTTAAAGGAGAGAGAGACGTCTCCTTCTTCACTGCTCTTTCATTCAAACCCTACAAAGGCAAGCTGGCTGTTTACTGGACAGATTTTAGGAGAATTTGAGGTGAGAGGTCAAAAAACGAGGACACAAGGACATGAGAAAAAGTGATGATTTTAAACATGAGAAACAAAGATTCGCGGACATTTTAAAACCGCGGTCAGCTGTTACAGATAACACACACGTAAACCAGCACATACCGAATATAAAAAGGAATCTTCAAGGTCAAATCATTTCACAAGTAATTGCACTTCAAGGTTCATCATTTTAACGAGATAGTTAATCATTTAATTCCTTGCCACATCAATAAATGTCTGTCCAAATTTTTTCTTTATTAACCATATAATTGTCAAACCTCATTACGGTGAACGGCCTGTAATAGGCCAGGGTCTAACACATATAATGATAGGAAGGACCAGACGGAAATATGGAAATAAGGACGGACCATTTCATTCCTCTCACGCTCGCCAGGCTGTGAACAGGTCTCACGTGGAAGATTTGTCTCCCTGCTTCTGTCACCACGCCATGCAACATATCCCGCTCTAATCTAATAGGAAAACATCCCGCCTTTTATTTTAGTCTCGGTTAACACATCCTTCCGTCCCACTGACTGCTCGATGTCAGAGGACAGCTTGA
The DNA here is from genome assembly GCA_036571765.1 of Plecoglossus altivelis. Lineage (NCBI taxonomy): Eukaryota > Metazoa > Chordata > Actinopteri > Osmeriformes > Plecoglossidae > Plecoglossus > Plecoglossus altivelis. The sequence continues at coordinate 4,289,124 of BROE01000019.1, forward strand.
GGAGTACGAACGCCAGTTAATTGAATGACCCGTGTTATACGCCCAAGTGGATAGCTCACGTCACAGCGCTGCATGTGCGGTTAAAGGTTAAATATCTTGACAGGCCTGTCAGAAATGCCAGGGCAAAAAATGCTCGTGACAACTTGTATGATCGGCTTCAATTCCAGTGGGTTGTTTTGAATATTTCACTACTTAGATTACCCTTCCACCGGCAAGAATGAAGATTTGTCAGAAAACCTCCCACATGAGTGTAATGCAAAAACATAGCAGGTGGGTTTTAAATAATATACAAGCCAGAAGGTTTAACAGTAGACTTCAGTATGAATTTTTAAAATGATGTTGCTGTTGAGCTGACTAATGGAATGTACCAGCGAAGGGCCAGGTGTTACCACAGGGTGGCGCTGTTTACCAGTAAATATTCCCTGTGCATGCCTCATCCCAGCCCACTTCCAATGCCATTGTAACGAAATTGCCAGCCATATGGTGTCCTCTCTGGACTGATAAATCAAAGTCAGACAGAGAAGTAAGGGATGATTCACACCTGTCATACAATCTTATATTCAACCATTTTGTGATCATCAATGATTCAATGCAACGACAACAAAAACTGTATTTCCGACAGATGTGCAGCTTAGCTGCCAGGAACACAATAACTAAGGTTAATACATGCGACTGCAGTGACAATCCTAATCAAGTTCATGCTAATTTCCTGGGTAAGGGAAGTGTATCGTCTAACAGCAACAGTTTCCAACCTGGGATCCACATATGAAGCTGTGCCCAGCTCCTAGCCAGGTAGCCAAGCATGTTCCTGCTGTGACTGGTCCAATAGCAGAAATAGCATTAGCCTGCCGCTTGATATCAAAACATCCCTGGCAAGTCATCAGACTAGTCACAGGCATTTTGCTCCTGTTAGATTTCCCAGTAAAACCCAGGACAGCTCCAGAAGGATTTATTGACTCACTCATGCTGCATGTGTGTGTGCGCGTGTCGCTTTGAAGAGTCCCTCAAATCCAATCTCTCTCCCCCTCCTGCGTCCCAGACTGCTTTGCGGCATGTCAACCCGAGCGTTCCCTCCCGTCTCCCCGCGCAGCCTCGGCGACTCTCACGTCGAGGCACGCCGCTGCCTCGCCCGCTCACTTTGGCGCCTTTCAGCCCCGCGTTGCGAACAAGTCCCCCTCCTCTCGTAAGTCTCCAGCATGGCGGAGCATTAGCATTTTGTAAATGAGCTCATGCAAAGAAGGATGTGTCGAGCATGTTGGCTGGCCAACCCTGTAGATCTTTCCCATGGTTCAGTTCAAAGGGAGAGAGAGCGGCGACAGCCAGATGGACTCGGGAGAAGCCGAGGCCTGCCAGAGAATGCTCCCTGAACCACCTGCCGACAGCGCTGCCAAAGCAGACCCTAACTCCCCCCCGCTCGCCACCCCCCCCACCACCTAACCCCGTCCTCAATCGGTACACAGAATGCCGAAACGACAGAACCCACCGCATCACCGCGAATGGGACGGCACTGACCCACTTTGAGGGCCGCCGACGAGCGGCTTCTCCCCGCGTTTCAAAGGTGGCATCTCATCCCTCAGCCTGGAGCGGTGGAAAGCTGCCTCTGCGTGCGACCAGAGGGTGCAGAAGATAGAGAGACGGAGAGGAACCCATTTATTGTTTTGTGTGTACAGATGCAACGCTCATTCTGCTCAGACAGGAAGACAGTTAAATCAAACGGACGACTTGATTTCAAAGGCGACTGGATTGTTCTCGCCGCCAAGATGTGTCTTTCCAAACTCCCCTCTTATCGGGAGTTGCTTTGAAGCCAGTCGGATCAATCAATACTCTGATGACTTTAGCCATTCCACTGTGGAACGACCATTTACTGCATATTGCTTGGACTTTGGCCACTGTTAAAAACGGGATCAATCAGCGCGTCTCCCTGTTCCTTTGCCAAGTGGAGCTTAAATATGCGTGTATGAATCCATGATTCTTCCCCAGCTGAAATCAGCCTTGTCAGTAAAAAAGAGAAATGAAGTCACCTTGGGGCCGGCCCAGCGGTGCTTTGTCATCACCTCTGCCAATGTCAACAGACATCCATGCTACTGAGTGCAAGACTGAGTATGGCGCATACCTTGTAGTCAAACCCCAAATCAGCTGCAGTAATCATGGGGTTCCCGCAGCAGTTCGTGCTCTTGTTTCTAACTCCCTCGGCTCTTCGCCGTCGCTCTCGCTCTCGGGGCTCCTCCTTCTCTCGCTCCTTCCTCTCGCTCTCTTCTCTCACGGCTCTTCTCTTTTTTCGCTCTCGACTCTCTCTCTCTTCGCTCTTCTCTCAGTCTCGTGCTGCAAACCGTACACCCAAACTACATAAATCTCCCAGTCCGGGCCTATCGACTGGGGGCTGCGGTGAGAGCGCTGTCCTGTCGGGCGCCCAACATCATGGGCCGAGGTATAGAGCGACATATAGTCCGGAGGGCGGGGCAGGGACGAGGCAATTCCCGACAAGCTAATGAGAAGAGGAGACAGTGGCTCCAGTTGGCTCAAACAAATGCCTCAGCCCGTCCCTATGGCTCCACTAAGGGTAGGTCGATCGGTCTCCCAAAGCATGTCCGGGGGCACACACCTTGTTAGAGGAAGGGGGGAGGGGGAGCCAATTTTGCAGATGGCGACCTCGGATCAGCTGTTAATCATAAAGTCAAGTTGTCATCGTGCCCTGTGAAAGCAGTTTTCCTGCCTTCCGGGGGAAATGTCCTCTCTCCCTCTCTCTAACACTCTCGCTCTCTGTCTCACCTTGTCTCTGTCTTTCTTTCTCATGCTCCCCCTCACTCTCTCCTTCCCTCTGTGGGAGGTGCGCGTAGGAAGAGGCTGATGCTAAGAGGAGGGCAACACTGTTGACAGAGTAAGCTATCAAAGGAAGTTGTGTTGATTAGGGAGGAAACACGCTCCCGGTTCTCAGGGCTACATTATTTATTTGCACAGCTGACTTGGGACTTCCTGCGGTGCGCTGGTACAACTGGATGCTGGTATCGTTTGTTCTGTAAATCTTACCTGTCTTCGCTGTCACTCCACGCTGAGGAGGCCGGGTCCGTGCGATGCCTGAAGGGTTTAGGAAGGCCCACTTTTCCAACGTGAAGGTTGCGGAGAGGGCCCGCCGTCTTATCAGGATTGACAGTAGCCTGGCGTTTGCAGGACGACGGACATTTCTCACAACGTTGGAGTAAATGTCATGGTTCTGGCAGGCTAAACATGGCTCCGGTTACCTGAGGGTATCTGGGGTGTTCCTGCGTGGAGAGATGGAGGATTTTGTTACATTGCTCTTCATACTTGCTACTCTTTGGTATGGTCCTCCGCCATCTCTGGCTTGGCAGCCCACTATCGTGCTGTGGGCTTGGCAGGTTATTCACTGGTCTGTGTGAACGGGATTCCTGTCTTCTCTCGAGCTCTTTCCTGTGATGAATTATATATGAGGAGCGCTATGGCAGCTCTGCTGTAGAGATCAAACACTGCGATCCAGACCTGGCCACAGCCAGCCAGAGCTGACAGCGAGACTCGCATAAGCAGGAAAGCAGACGGACGGACGGAGCGATGGATGGACAGCCTGCGAGTAGCCGGCCAGGGCCAGCCAACCACCCAGGCATCCATCACCGCTGATGTCAGAGAGACAGGAAGAGGTGGAGGTGTTGAACAGGAGGCAGCCTTCTGCTGCTAAGCAATTGTTAGTGACAGCGGTGTGGTGGAGGTCGAAGCTCCACCTCCGAGCTCTGCTCCTGGTTTCCTGTTTCCTGTCAGGGTCTGCGGGAGGCCCAGACAGCGGCGATGGATGCCCTCAGAAGCCTGGCCACACCCAGGGTTGCGAAAGCAATTCACCTTCCTGAATCGGATCGGAAGCATCGGATCATTGTTTACAGTGTCTTTTCCAGCTTGTCGCCGTACAGTATTTGCCTGAGTGATATGCTCAGAGTGGTGCTGAAGCCACACTGTGTCAGTGCTCTGCTCACAGCCTCTCAATGTCTTCCCACTAATCATCTCCCGTTGGCAGTTGATGGGCAGTTAGCTACGTACGCTACGCTAATAACACCGCGGAGCACCTACTGAGATCCCTGCTGACGGCTGACAGCTGTGCTCGTCTGTGGAACGTTCCGCCACGTCGTGTTACTGTCAGAGGAAGGCGAGGAAAACAACCGTTTGATTTCTCATTCATTCATGCAACGTGTGCGCGCGCGTGCGTGCGTTTTGTTCTCGTGTTTGTGTTTGTGCGTTCCCGTGTTTGTGGAGTGCTTGTGTGTGGCAAGGGGGTGGGGGGGGGGGGGGGGGGGGGCGCTGGAATGGAATTCATTAATTCCAGCGATTTGCCAGTCAAAGCTCTTCTTTCTCTTTCTCTTTTTTTTTTTTAACCAGATGGAACATAAGCAAACACAATCATGCGCAAATGAGTCCAAATGAGATGTGACAGTCGTATTGAGCTTCATTTATTAGCGGTGATTACGCGGGCCCCGCTTTCCCCCAGCAGCCAGCAGAGATGACTGGGTGTAAATAAAAGAAATCAGCAAGCTTTCGAAAAAAGTGGATATTATTAATAGTGATGGCTGGAGCGGGCATGATGAGATTCATTAAGGTGCTGATTCTCCCCGGCCTTATTGAAAACGGTGTTGTTTTGTGGCACTCTGGAGGACTCTATTCAACTTCTGCCGCTCTGCGGCTTCCATCAGACGCCGCTCTCCAGCTCTATTGTGGCAAAGAAGCATGAATGCCCACTATGAATGTTAATGTGGCATCGCGGGTCCCCTAATGACCACATGACACCGTCTGAGGTCAGTCGCTGACATGTTGGGCCTCAGAATCCTCATCTATTTGGAAGGCAAGAATGGGAATGGGTCCAGGATGGAAGAATTCATTGGAAAAACATTCATACGATTTCCATTAACTTCCTTTCAGAAACTGCTGCAGGTGCACATGTCTGGGTTTTATACAGCAGTATTGATGAAAATGCACAGTGATATGTTTCGTTAAGTCTCCATCCGATTGATTTTTTCTGAGTGCAACAAAAGATTGGCATCAAGCTTCAAAGCCACGCCTATGTTCAGTATGTATTCTGCGCATGAATCATGCTTCAAAATTAGCATCTTGAGAGAGAGAGAGAGAGAGAGAGAGAGAGAGAGAGAGAGAGATATTGATCGTGTTTGGTGCTGTTCAGCAGAGGGAGAAGAATCAGCATCAGAGGTGAGCAGAGAGAGAGAAGAGAGAGAGAGAGAGGAGAGAGAGAGGAGGAGGAGAGAGGAGAGAGGAGAGAGTTGAGAGGAGAGAGAGAGAGAGAGCGATAGAAGAGAGATGAGAGAGAGAGAGAGAGAAGGACTCGAGAGAGAGAGAGGAGAGAGTAGGGGATGCAGCACATTGATTGGTCATCTCTGCCTGGCTTGTGTGGAGAAGCAGATCTCTCAGCCTATTAGCATGGAGTGCCTGTGCTCCATAATCATGAGAATTCATCTGGATGTCCCAATCAATACTGAGCAGATGAGTGGGCGCCCACACAGTGGTGCTTTAATCAGACCCATGTGTGCCTCTGGCTCCCTGGCCTGGTTATATTCATTGCTGGTGGCCTGTGGATGTCATATTGTTGTGCCTGGAGGCAGGGCGAGGGGGAGGGAGAGGGGGGGCTGTGAGGCTGAAAACTGCTGGAGTTGCATCTCTGCGAGCCTAGTTATCTGACACAGCCTGATGATCATCATCTTACTGTTACGTTGCGATCAGTGGCTAGATTGCGCTGGGTGACTGATAAGAATCATCCCTTCGCTAGTTGCCATTGTATGAGGAACCGATTGGAAAGCTTTGTCAATTCATTATCAATCTGGTAAAATACTCTTCATAATGTTTTTTTTTCCCAACGATCCATTGTTTGCACAAATTGGTTTAGCAAGATTTGAATTAATTTCATTTGCACAATTTGCATGCCAAAATTGAAATAGAAAACGACGAGAACAACAGATGAATCCCACGAATTTGGCTTTTATAGATGCTCTCCCATTGGCTCAGTCCAACTGTTCGTACAGCAGAACGTTGGCTACAATCCGGATGAATGTGAAATAATCTCAGAATCATCGAATAGCTATATTAAACCTGAAACTAAACAAATCAACACCGTTTCATTAACTTTCGATTTAGCGTCACCACTAAAAATATTCAAACCCATTTTCTCTGTAAACTCCTTAAGTTGTCAATCTAATTATTTTCAATCTGCCAGGTTTTAGGTGCACTCAAGAGTGTGGCACAGAATACCTTGGAATCCATTAGATCATTTGATTGTCACTCTAACGCACTAATTGAATGCTACCCAAGCCAATTCTCACCAGTGGAGAGAGACTGCTGTTGTAAACCGATTCTGATATAATTAGAGCAGCGAATCTTCACTCACAAGAGGAAAACATTTTGTCTCTCATTAGACAGCGTATTAACATTGTGTTATTGAATGCCGTAGTCTCTACCTAATAAGATTTGCGTTGGGCGTCCAAAGCCCCGAGTATTTCCCTTGTGTGACTCCTCATCTCTCCCCACGTCGGTAAAGTGAGTCTTCGAAGACCTCTTTGATCTCAGTTCATTTCATCATCCTCCAGACTGAATTTAAATCACGAGGTCGACTATTTTTAAGAACAAAGCTCACCACGTTGCCGAACAAGAAGAAAGAATCATTTGGTTATTCCTCACAATTCAGTATGGATAAAGTTTTCTTTGTCAAAGGAATGGTCGTGGGGGAATCGGCTGCTGAATGAAGTGATAGTGGAGATTCATTCTTATCTTCTCATTTTTCTATTCAACAGTGAAGAAAGTTTCCAATGCTATGACCCAGGATGGTTCTGATTCTAGGGGACAAGGAGAACCTCTTGGGTGTGATATCCACACTGCTACTAATCAGAGGTACAATTTGCCAGGCGGGTGCAGTTCCCCAGGGGAACAAAGGAATCTGAGAGCTCATGTTTTATTTGCTCTGGCAGCCTATTCTGGCCACCCTTCCATTCAAACAGATTTCCATCTGACCGGGATTTGGTCGGGCCAATCACAACAGTTGGTTTGAAAAGGGGGCTAGTTTAATATGATGATTGTGGAGGTCTTTGACGACTGCGTCTGTTTTGTTCTGCGCCCAAATGCTCCCAATCAGATTCTCTCTTCAAATTATAAACTACTTCGCTCACCCACCAAGTCTGTTTTGCGAATCCCACATATGCCCAGATCAGCATTGTATAAGATCTAACAATAATCATCATGGTTAGTTTATTAGGCTAACTGTGCCACCCTCCCCAGTCTAAATGAGCAGGGTGTCTTTGACAAATACGTCGATAACAGTTTAAACACGGTCCATGTATGTTGGACTAGACCTAGAACAAATAATGCGCTGCTTCCTGTTCACAGGGAGTAGGATTAGGGGACTAACAGGAGAAATGGATGACTGGATGTATTTGTCTCCTTCCACAGTCTTGTCAACATGAGTCATCTCCTGAACGGCGCTCTGACCAAGACACCCCTGTGCTGTTTCTATATCTGCTCCAATGTTCTGAAGTGCTCCCCAGACAGGCATAAACCTCAGCCTCTCACTTTCTGTCTGTGTGTGTGTGTGAGTATACACGTATCTACTCTATCTCCACTCAGTTACCACAAAGTTGACTCTATCCCCTTTGTCGATCTTGAGAGAATGGTTTGCACATTGCCATGGCTACCATGGCTGCCAAGTGTGTAGTTCTGAAGTATATTTGGAGAAGTTTGTCTTGAACTGCTGCGCTGTTACAAACAGTGCATTTATGTCAGAACCCAAATGGAGCATCCAACTCAGACGGGCCGACCGAATGTTTTTGATCTGAGTGATCTGGAAGACGTTCACGCTGCACCACAGGGGCTCTCGTTCAGCCACTGCGCCCTGCTGCTGCGCGTTCAAACGCCGGCGCTCCACAGAAGTCCGTGCAGGAAACGGCTCTCTCCTTTCACATCCCGGCTCCTGCCTGGGTTTTTGCTCGCACGGAGAGCTCGCCTCCTACTTTTCCATCATTGCCCTTTTCATAAAAGGCACCCAACATGTCAGAGGGAAAGGTCAGCGAGCTCTGAATAACATTAGAGATCTTCACTGCCTCCCAAGCCTCTGCTTTGCCCTCCCATCATCTTATTCTTTCTCTTCCTTTCCTCCACCCTGAGGCCCTCAGCAGAGCCTCTGGGAGAGAAGGGTGCGTGTTAGATCACGGTGGACTGTAGTTTTTTGCTGTTGTTGTCCTTTCGCCCTTCTGCTCCAGCTCACAAGCTCGTTCGTTTTCATCCATGGTCCCAGCCTTCGCTAACGCAATGCGTACGTCCGCATTGGTTCCATTGTTGAGACGTGACGACAGGATAGGTGGGGTTTATCAGCGGTATGTCGGTAGGTCAAAGGCTGGACGCAGACAGCCAATGTCATGACCAATCGTGCGAGCGTGAGGAGAGAGAGCTGTCTTCTCATCTCTCCCTCTCACATGGGGGCAGTGTTGCTCTTCCTTCCTGGTTCCGTCCCTCAGTTCTCCCCATCAATCCTCCACTCCTCGGGTTGCCATGTTCTTCATTTACCCTCCACTGCAGAGTCTAGCAGATGCTGACGCCCTTCCCCTCTCCAGGCACGCGCCCTTTCACTGCTACCGTCACCACCCACTGTGGTCAGGTCTGGCAACCCCAGCTTCAGCCAGCCCCGTGGGAACCAGCTCATCATAGGGGGCATGAATGCTCCATTCTCATCTAATCAAGTACTTAAATGGCTGGCTGTCCAATTGCATCTCTTTGCTTTCTCCCTGCCTATTCCTCATACGGAAAACAAACCTCTGTGCGCTTTTAGTTCCTCTGCACAGAGCAACGATGTCCCCCCTTCTGCACACTCACACCCACTGATATGCTGTAGTAGGTGGGAGCAGTATGCAGCCTGTCTCTGAGTCTATGTAACTGTGGTGTGGTGGGGCTACATGGACCTCTTGCTGCCTCGTGACACGGATTGATTTGTGAGTGAATATGCACTGTATTATAGCCCAGGGTGTAGTCTCTCTCTCTTTCTCCCCCCCCCCTCTCTCTCGTCGCTCTCTCTCTCTCTCTCTCTCTCTCTCCCTCCCTTGTCTCCTGTTCTGCTTACTCATGCACAGAAGCCTAGCATCACCAGTCAGCTGAGGACAGCAGCCTAGAGATGTCTGCAGCGGCAGCAGCATCACCACTCTATCTCTGGGTGGATGGGAGAGGGAGAGGGAGGGGAAGAGAAGGGAAGGAGGGGGAAGGATGGAGGGGGAAGGGAGGCAGGGATAAGGGGGGAGAATCTGATTTAACATGACCTCCCTACCCCAGGCCAGTGTTCTCCATTCTTAAGAGATCCGACAACATTGTATTACCATACTTTTTCCTCCACTGAGATATTTCCTAGTGTATATGACTTGGTAACAATATGTTAACTTAACAATTTACATAACTATGGTAAATAATGGTTAATCATGGTAATGTTATGTTTAACATGTGCTACATGTTATTTCTTTTTCGGTCTTCATCAGCATGACCAAGGTTTACATCCTTGCATTCGAAATCAGTATGCGGTCAAAATATGCACATTCTAGATTGCATTCATGCTTTTAATTCCTTCGAAACCCCCAACCAGAAACGGAAGTGTTCCGTATCTCCTTAAGAACATGTTGGTATTTTCAGACTGGCAGCTCGTCCGACAGCAAAAGTACTTAAGATGTTATCGGTCCAGCTCAGTTGGCCCAGGAGCCTATTGTCAGATGATGTTTTAGGATGGAATTGAACGTGGCAAGAGCGGCTGTAAAGCTATAATCACCAGGAACCAACACACAAAGACATTCCTGAGGAGAAAATGCTAACAATAGGGATATTGAACCGGGTGCGGCTTTATACCTCATAGATAGAGCTCGTCGTCTGATCCGCGCTGCTTTTATTTTCATTTAGACCAAAGCTGAGATGTCGAGCCGGCAAAAAGAGCAAGCTTATTATTCCATCTGCCTGTGAGAAGTATATTGTTCGTATTTAGATATTTATTTCGTCTACTTTATTTCCACTTTCATCCTCCTCGTCTACTGTAGGTGTAGCTTGCTGTAAACTCAAGTAATCAAATAGAGGGTTTTTTTCTTCTTTTTTTTTCTTTGGCGGGCAGGTTCAGGGATGCCTGAACCTTCAGAGCAGAAAAACACATCAAGTGAGAGTTTGTAACGAGGTTGTGTTGTGGTGGTAACTTCAACTTGCCCCCACCCGCTGCACCCTCACCCCCATTTCCCTCATCCACCACCACCACCACCACCAACAACTCCTACCTCTTCTCTCCAGGGAGTCCTACATCCCTGCATTCCTGTGGTGAAAAGTCATTTCTGGATCCCATTTCCTCCAGCCTGTGTAAAGAGGCATACGCAGACAAGCACACATGGAGCCGGTTATTCGGTCAAGAGGCCATGTAATCTACCCAGCCTCCTTTTGAACCCCCCTTTTTTACCTTCTTTTAACTCTGCGAATGAAACATTGGCTTAATCAGGGTTCATTTGCAATCTATTCCTTCCAAGATACTGCGGTTCCCTGGTTTCCGCCAAGGTAATCTCCTTAAACTCTAGAATTAGTATGTTTATTTATCAATTCAACATATTAGTGACCCTGACCTGGTTTGGCTTCAAAGCATACCAACGTATGGGCTTGCCTTCCATCATTTGGGCTCTGCAGGGGAACCTATATTACAACCCTGCAGAGCAGTAAAGAGGTCAACATGTGGAGCTTGGATACAGTACCAGCACACACAGGAAGCACTGGGACTACACTGACTGCGTTTAGAAATCGGAAACCGAGTTTAGGAAAACTTTGTGGATCCACATGTTATTTTGTACTTATATATTTTTGAACTCGGGAGTCAAAAAACCAACATGTTACCCGTATGGTTAGGATCAAAAAGATATGTCACTAAATCCAATGCCGTGTTTGTCTACTTTCAGTTCCGCCAGGGTAGATCGGGAACGACGACGATGATGTTGTAGGCTTAAAGCAAACACCGGCTACTGTCCAGGGCCATTAGCAACACATCTACATCCTGATCACCTGCTCAGACCCACTTTCTTTCCTCTCCGCCCTCCCTGAACTGAACCACGAAGAGGCAGAGGGAGAACCAGACGACCAGTCAATCCTTCAGGATCTGGGACAGCCCATCTGCCTCATAAAACACGCCATCAAACTGTTCGTGGCTTTACGACGTCGCAGCAGAACAACGTCTGTTGTTTTACGGGCAGTCCCCCTCATAACAAAAAACAGCTGTTGTTTTCAAAACTCTGGGTTTTTGTAGGGTCTCTGTAATTAGCGAAATAACAATGTCACACTGTCCTCAGTCACTCTGAACCTAGATAATCAGCCATCTCAACAGCCTGTCTGCGCAACAGGCACATCACGGGGATGTTTACGTGCGCGTTTCTTGCTGATATTATAGTATTGGTGTGAAATGATTCCTGTGGGCAGATGAGCTTACGTCTGTAGCCTGTAATCATGGCAGCCGTCGCAGGTTGGGCGTGTGTGTGTGTTTGTTTGCGAAAGGATTCAGTCCAAGTCCCGGAAGCCTCCAGTCCTCTCTATCTCCCGTCATGCAGGGCTCCTGCACTGTAAACCCATTTGTCTGGTGTCTCCAGCAGACTCGAGGCATCTTCAGCCTAATCCGTCTTCCAGCCTCAGGCCCCGGGTTCTCCACCTTGAAGACGTCCAATCAGATAACCCCGCTGCCACCCCCCAAGCTTACCTTCCCTGTGGCGATCCAGCGGGACACACATAAGGTGTGCGGGCCTCCGTGCATCCCCCCNCCCCCCCCCCCCCCCCCCCACCTCGCTCCCCATCCTTTTGCAGTGACTTAGCCCCCCCACCCCACCCTCCCCCTGCCCGAGGGAGTGAGAGAGAGATTACAGCTCCTTCTCCAGTGAAGGGAGCCTAAGGCTCATGTTCCAGCATGTTTACCATTAGGATCTCCTTCAGCAGTGGGCCAAAAACCCTGCCTTCCCTTGGCAGATCTTGTTACTAGCTTTTCATGAGAGGAAGAAAGAAGGAGGGGTTTGTGATTCAGTGTGCTGGGGGAGTTCATCCTGGTCCTATTCATCACCTCCCCTGTCAGTGTTCAGCCGTCCCAGCCTCATGAATAGAGGCCTGGACCACGGTGAAATACTCACTTTGTCCGTCCTTTAGCCACTCTCATGGTCTGCGTTTACTCACTTTACCGCGAGGGGACGCGGGTCAAATCAATGTTGTGCTGACAGTGTTGCTTTGCTAATTGATAGCAAGAGCCTAGCCAAGAGGAAAAACAGGATCTAAATACTATTCAGGGACGCTAATATCTAAATGATGAAATTCGATACCTGGGCGATCCACAGCCTAATATATAAGTGAGAATGGCTCCGGTTGTTTTCGTGTAGCTGCCATGCAAACAATTACACCCTTTGAGCACAGTCGCGATTCACACAGGATGAATAGAAGTAAGCGGCTATGAAGTGAGCGTTGTTTTACAGAGTCACCCCGTGCGACTGCCGTTCCAGTCCATTGCCGCATCATCCTCACGTTGCTCTCAGGTTTCTGGAACGTTCCCAGCTGAATAAGACGCTCTGTGTTGTCAGACATGATGTAGGCGTTCTTCAGGCTCTGCATCTCGGCTTTCTTTTCAAATATTTGTCAGGAATCCCTGTTTATACAATTTATCTCTGTTCCTTATTTCATTCTAACGCTGGGTTGTAAATCGCTGGTAGAATTTCCCATGGCAACTGTGCTGTTTGGTTAATGATACAGCCTCTGCTTAATGGCATGCCTGACTGATGGCATGGAACTGATGGAGGAGACAGAAGAGAGAGAGATTTCCATGAGTAATAATTAGATGGGGAAAAAATGCTCCTCTCATCCGCTGAATTCCAGTGTAAGTGGAGTTTTACGTTGATGATTTATTAATCAGGCATTAGAGAAAAGCCGTCCCCAATGATCCAATTGCAAAAGCAGATGTTTTCGACTAATGCCAACGGAGATCAATTGACTAGGAACAGTGTGGCCCAGGCAAACCTTGCAGTCTTTTCTCTGCTGCAGGGGTATAATGATGACTTCATAATGAGTGCTTGAGGAGTGCATCTGTCTGTGTTCCAGGCAGTGTATGTAGACAGTCTCCATAGCTCCCACACCCCCCACTACCAGGCCTCCATCAGACCCACATCAGACCCCCCCCAGTAGACTGCAGCCACCCGCTGAATTCTGATGGTTCTTCCTCTACTATAGATTCACACTTGTACCATGTTGCAACCTGGCTTGTAATGATTTTCCCCTCTTTCGCTCTTTTTCTCTCCCTCTCTCTCTCTCTCTCTCTCTCTCTCTCTCTCTCTTCTGTCTACCTCCCTCCCTTTCTCTCTCTCCCTCTCTCTCTCTCTCCCTCTCCCTCTCTCTCTCTCTCTCTCTCCTCTCCTCTCCTCTCTCTCTCTCTCTCTCTCTCTCCCCCTCTCTCCCTCTCTCTCTCTCTCTCTCTCTCCTCTCTCTCTCTCTCTCTCTCTCTCCTCTCTCTCTCTCTCTCTGTCTACCCTCCCTCCCCTCTCTCTCTCTCTCCCTCTCTCTCTCTCTCTCTCTCTCTCTCCTCTCTCTCCTCTCTCTCTCTCTCTCTCTCTCTCTCTCTCTCTCTCTCTCCCCCCCTCTCTCTCTCTCTCTATCTCTCTCTCTCTCTTTGTCGAGTTGTTTTTGTGCCCTCACTTCACTTTTCCCATGTCTCATTTCTCACTGCACCTCTGGCAGCTTTTGATGTGAACAAGAACACCTTGTGCTCCACCGGCTCTAACAAGTGGCAGTCCTCGTGGGAGATGGTGTCTGAATAAAATGGCATTATTTTAAATTTGACAAAATGTTGCACTTTTGGGGGGGAGGGCAGGGGTAATTTTCATAAATCAAATGATATTATTCTCCATTGTAGAGAAGTGTCACCTGAATTCGCTCAAAGACCACACTCTAACATGTTACTGGATGTGTTGCTAAACTTGTCGCAAGCATCAGACCGTTTCGAGTCAATTTTGTTGCTTTTGTTTGTTCCCTTTGGTCAATGTTGATGATTGTGTTGGAGATATTCTGAGAACAGAAACTCGCCGTTCAAGCTTTGTTATTCACCTTCCCTTCCTTCCATAGATGACGAAATAGGAACTGTGTGTTCTGTTGTTTTGGTGGGATGTGACACAGCAGCATAATATACCCATATATATATACACACAGTATATATATTTATATGTGTGTGTGTGTCTGTTTGGCGTCTGAAACAGCATCAGTATTTCCTCATACAAGCCAGGTGCAATCTGGTGCTGCTCTGCGAAGCTCCTTCATGGAGAGCAGCGATAACAGACGTTTGAGTGGAGGAGGACTGGACATGTATATCTGGTAGCAGCTCGTAGCGCCGTGGCTCCGACAGCTCCCCATGTGTTGCTCAGTGGGCCTGTCTGCTCTGTCTCCTCCTCGCCCACAAACTGCCTGGCGCCTCAAACACTAAACAAATGGCTTCTCAGAGAGGCTGTTTCCCCCCTCCAGCTCCCCTTCACTCTCCATCGCTGACGGGGACAGAGGCTCAAACTGAAACGTGGCCAACTTCATCAGGCCTTCATTGTCTGTCTTCGAAAGCCCCTTGTGCTTCAGTGCGTGTGCGCGTGTGTGCGCGTGCGCGCGTGTGTGTGTGCATGTGTGTGTGTACGTGTGTGCGTGTGCGTGTGCGTGTGTATGTATGTGTATCCGTGCATGTGTGTGTGTGGATGCATGCGTGTGTGTGTGCGTGTGTGTATGTGTACACGTGTACGTGTGAGTGTGAGTCTATGTGTTCATGACAGTGTTTTCCTCCTTTGTGCCCTTTTAAGAACCGACTCAACCGAGATGTGAACTTGGAGCGTTTAATTTGCACTCTCTTTCTCACCTGCTGAGAGGGGTCAAGAAGTCAAACAAGTTATCAGTTGAGTGACATTAACCCTTGGGGTAGCATGTCAAACGCAGCATGCGTTCCTCACCCCCTCCGCTCATTACGGTTGACCTTTCAGAGGTTAAAGAGGTGCGAGGTCACAGAGCTAGACAGGAAGTGAGAGATGACAGCGGGCTTGAATGCTGTACGGAGGCGCCAATTCATTAGTCGGGCATGGCAGGATCTCTAGTGCTCGATCGAAGTGGAGTAACCAAGGCCAAGTCTCCCACGTGCCAGTCTTTATCCAGACCACAACTGGGACTGTTTTTGGACTTTGGATACTGCCCGATTACGAGCAGAACAGCTGATGAGCGGAAGAGAGAGCTGATGCTGGTGAGAGTCGAGCCAGGCTAGGGCCTGCTGCAGAGATACTGGACAGCTGTGGCTTGGGAGGGAAGGGGGGAGTGATTGGCTGTCTGACCACAGCTGTTGCTACCGCTCTAGGTGGGAGGGAAGAAGAGTTGGCCTCGCTTAATGGCCTTGACCCAGCCACCTGGCCTGAGTTTGCGGCACTGAGAGTCGGGGAGGAAGAGATCAGAGAGAGGGCAGGGGAGGATGGAGAGGGATTGAGAGAGAAAGAGAAGGGCGGAGAGAGATAAACAGAGAGAAGGGTAGAGAGAGAGTAAATAAAAAGATGGATAGAGAGCCTAGAGTGAGAAATGTCAAGAAAGAGAGGGAGAGAGAGCGAGGGACCAGGCCAGGCGTGAGGGATGGAGGGGTGCAAAGTCAAGCTAATGAGTGTGAGGCCTGTTCCCGACTGCCCCTGCAGGCCTGTATGTCAGCTAATGGGAGTCAGGTCAGGGGTCCGGAGCCTGGTGGTCAGGGCCTGTGCGTGACTGCTGGTCATCTGCTGGGCTGCTCTAATGTGGAGGGGATGGATGGAGATACGGTAGCCTGGCTCTGGGGCTCTGGACTTGGCTACTTTATCACTCTCCACAGGTACCTCTGAGAAGCCAGAGTATGCAGACCTGAGGAGGGAAGAGAGAGAGAGAGTATTACTACCATGAATATTAACCATTGGCTCAAATATTTCAGGGGGATTGGCAATAAAAGAACATCTATGAGTAGAGACATTCCTCCTCTATGCATACATAGAGGAGGAATACATAGAATGTGCTGGTAAACTTTGATATAGGAGGGAGGAAAAGCAGAACACTGGTGAGATACATGTTTCATGGCTGTGAGATCTTGGATGAAAATGGAGTTAGTTCCTGGTCGCCCCGGCAGCCGAACCAGAAAATCATCTACCTTGCTCGGTCGTCATCAAACCCACCTCTGAGGCAGCCACACTTCTGCATATTTCATCAGCCAGTGTGTTGAGCATTCCTCTCCTGTCGCACGTTATTAAGAAAACAATTACTTTCCCCCACCAACCTAATCTGGGCTCCGAGACTGTGGGCACAGCCGCCATATGGCATCACAGAGTACTGTACATCACTGCAGTATTGGCTTCAGTTTACAGACAGGTTCTCTGTGTGTTCCCCACTCTCCCCAGTCACTTTGTCCCCTGGGAAAAGAAGTGCGATGCCTGACTGATTTGCAGAGAGATGCTTTCATGCATCTTCGCCCAAGAGAATGAGTTAATGACCACAAATATGACTAGTATTCATGTACATACCCATCTATTACATCTGGTTAGAGGATGACAATCATTCTGGCACATTAGCACACATTGAAAAACCCTTCCAATATGTTTAGCAGTTCCCTGTGTCTGAAATGTATAAAGCTATATAACTGTAATGTTTCTCTATCTTCTCTGCAGCCCAGCCACTGAATTTAAGATTTTGAGAGGGGGATGGGATGGATGGATGGATAGATGGAGAAGACAGGGGGTGGAAAGACTGCCACAGAGGTGGACAGGAAGCGAGGCGAGGAGGCATGTAGACGACAGAGAGACAGGGCCGGGGGGACACGTGAAGAGAGAGGCTTGTCGAGGGGGAGGGAGGGAGGAGGAAGAGGCTGGGGAAAAGCGAGAGATGTGGGGTCACCAGGGCACGGGCTGACAGGAGGAGCAGGGAGGAGATGAGGAGCACCCCTGGGTCTCTCTCAGCCTCCTGACGAGGGGCCCAGAGGAGCGCCGGGTCCTCGCAGACGAGAAGCCCATGGAGACTTCCAGCTGCTCCCAGCAGCCAGTCTGCTCCCATGTGACAGGGAGCCTAATAGGCCAGCCGGTTAGCACGCCTCCCCAGCCACATCCCTCATTCCCACTGCTAAACGCAGAGAGAGGGAGAGAGGAGGAGAGAGGGGCAGAGAGAACGAGATGGCAATAGGAAACGGATTAAAGACTCTCACAGTATCCTGGAGTCTCTCGTGTCTGGGCCGGGAGAAAGGCCTCATTACTGTCTCTACTTGTGCTGTTTTATCTGTATGCAGGGGAGCTTGTCTCCTCTACTGGTCTGTCAACCTACAGACCACAACTCCACGGCCCACAGTCCCAAAGCTTACCACCACTGGGTCCAGGGCCTCTCTTCTGGCTCTCTCCTGACCAGGGCCTCTGATCCAGTGGTAATGAGAAGCAACCATGTTGGACACATTTGGAACTCTAGCGAGGCTCACTTCCAGGAACAAATCAGTTCTTCATTGGCTGGATCTCAAACAGCAATTAGGGAATCGTGTTTGAAAAAAAAGGATTTTACAGCCGTTCTGTACAGCTCAACAGTGTGATCTTGTTTTGTGGTTATTGGAAAAAGACGCAACATTGAAGTGTGTTTATGGTGCAAATGAAGCGGAATGGCAAGAACGGAAAGTAAAGTGCTCTGCGTGTTTGTGAAATGAAACCGAAAGTGTGGGAGGATGACACAGAGCAAACATAATTAGCTGGAACAGCAACATATTACCTTGTTAGTTATTCCTACATGGTTTCAGGGAGCCCAACCACCCAGCTCTACCACACAGTGCTTCTGCCAAGTCTCTCCCCTCCTTGTTCTCGCTGAGTTCCGCACTAATGCCAGCCCCAGTCCCTGGTGTTCGTCCGTCAGCCTGTCAGCTAGACAGGGGTTTGACCACTGAGGCGAGAGGATCTCCTCATCTCTCCCTGGCTGCGAGGAGAGAAAGCCCTGCTCTTATCCTCTGAAGGCTCATCTGATAAGTGGGTGAAGTCACCTGGGAGAGCTCTCCCGGAGGGAAAAGGATTTCTGTCTGTCGCTCTTTTTCCTCTCCCCCCTCTCTCTCTGTCTGGATCTTTCTCTCTTGCTCTCTGTAGCTGTCTTATCTCTCTATCTTTTTCAACCTGCCTTTCTCTCTTTCGCTTCCTCTATCTTGATCTTTCTCTCACTTTTCCCCTCTGGGTTCTCTCCGTTTCCCACCCTCACTTTCTCCATCCCTCTTTCTCGCTCTCTCCTTTTCTCAGCAGCAGTTCAGTTTTTCGTCTCTGTTGTTGATGGGGCTCAAGATAGAAAAGTCTTGCGGAGGTTCAAGCAGTTTCCTTAAAGCAGCTCAACAGACTGTATTGTTTGAACTCCGCAGACTTCCTCCTGGTGCCTGATTTCTTCGCCTTTGGTTCCGAGCAGAGTTTGTGAAGACGTCAATAGCTACGGGGCATGGAGAGTGTTGCACTGTTCTGGGTGATGTTTTCTCCCCCTGGGCTATGTTGAATGTTAAATGCTTAAGGGATATTTTGCCCCTACGTGTGAATAAGTGAGAACATTTTCATATTTCAACCCACACAACAGATTTCGAAGCCTTAACATTTACAGCATTAAATGTTCACAGCAGGCCGGTAATAGTATATCAACACACTGTGATTCCAGTATCCTGCTGCTTCAACTAAAAGTTAAGTGCAATTATTGTGTTAAAATTAGAGTAGACCGCTTCACTGTGACAGTCCACTGTGACTACTGAGTGTGCAGGTTAACGGCAACTCATGAGGCCATTTGACTTCATCCCCTCCTCATCCTGGCCCTGGAGTGAGAGAGAGAGAGAGAGAGAGAGAGGGGGGGG
>BROE01000019.1:4309164-4384655 GCA_036571765.1 Plecoglossus altivelis
CACTGGGATGACTGGTAGATGGTGGGACCGGCCTGGGAGACCACCCTTTCCATCTGCTCAGATCAGTCTCATTAAGTCTAACATGGGGCCAGCACAGCTCAGGGCTCTCTCATACAGGACCTGGGAGATGATTACATGCAGCCTAACCTTGTGGAAAATGACATTAGTGAACGCGAAGCAGAGGTAATTTTTCCCTGCATGGTCGACTGGCTCCAAGTTAACCATGAGAACATAGGAGCTGCTCTTTAGCGGAAGAAGTGTGCGAAGCTGTTGATGGATTCATGAGTGTGTATTTTACGTGTTCATGAACACGCTGCCTGATCCGACGTTTGAACTGCGAGACTTGCATGCTCAAAGACTCTTTATGGTGTGTATTTAGCGGGTGTGTGTGCATTCAACACAGCTTTATTGCCTTCTTTGTGGACTGGTGGCCGTGGCAACTGTATGAGTGAGTGAGTGAGGGTGTGTGTGCGATTGTGTGTGTGTGTGTGTGTGTTAGAGCCTTGGGGGTGACGTGATGGAGTGTTGAGGACGTGCCATGATTGAGGATGTTCGTCTGGCGTCGGTGTCCTTGCCTGAGTAAAACTGCATCAGAGCATTAACCTTGTGAAACGAATGAGAAGTGAAGGAGAGAGTGAGAGTGTGTGTGTGTGTGTGTGTGTGAGAGAGAGAGAGAGAGAGACAGACAGACAGACAGACAGACAGACGTGTGATCAAGCTGGATATACTATACCAGACCATGAATCTTTATGAAATCTTCATGCCAAACAGGAACCTGATGACACTCTGAAGTCTAGAGTTTTCCACCCCCCCTATTGGCTAGGAGCTGGCATGTTTGAAAGGGTGAGTGGGAGAGAATGGTTCTGCATGACTCTGACCCTTGGAAGGAGAGGGCCCCCTGGTGGGGGAGGGCCCCCTGGTGGGGGAGGGGGGTCGTGCATGGATAATAATGAAGCTGTTAGGGAGGCCTGGCCTGATTTGTAGGTTCTGGGAAACAAACAGAAAAAAACTCACGGCTGAACCCTGCCTGGATCTGCCATCCAATCACTCCAGATTAGGCTTCCAGAGACTCAGTGGGATAACACTGTTGACTTCCTTGGCGGTCACATCCTAATCCTGAACTGCAGCTAGTCCTTTTAGGATGGTGCAGCGCTAGTACGTCAGAACCTGCTGTCTGTCCTTGTCGGCGGGGCCCTGAGAGACACAAGTCTTTAATGACTGCGGGAGCCACAGTGGCAGCTTGAAGACAGACAAAGCAACACCACCTGGCGACTCCCAGTGACAGGTAGCAGAAACACCGCCCCCCCACCCCCCCTCCACCCCTGCTCCGTTCTCCTCTCCTCCAGTGTGTCAGCCACACTGAGTGTTAAACCAATTTTCTAATTAAGGTTTAATTAGCGCAAGTAAAGCTTTGCGTTGCCCTTGTAACGATCGCTGGCACTGGTGAGTAGGTAAGGCTATGCAGGTCTGATAGGGGGAGACAAGAGACCTCAGGGTGGCGATGGAGACAGTGTACCGCTGTAGTTCTACACATGCACGTCCAGGTCCAGGCCCAGGTCCAGGTCCAGGTCCAGGTCCAGGTCCAGGTCCAGGTCCAGGCCCAGGTCCAGGCCCATCCTATTCCATGAATCCTGCCCATCCCCAGGATAAATAATCACCCAATAATCCAGTTGTCCATCCTTGTAAAAGCCATGCAGAATCTCAAATTACTACATTGACTCAATGGATTGAGAGGTTGGACATTTTAATGGACAATCTCGCCATTAATGGAGGGGTGGTGTGATATGGAGGGAGCAGGGAACTGGTGGGGGGTGGGGGGGTGGGGCGGAGGGGAGGATATGCGGCTAGAGTCATTCTTTGGTCGAAGACCCACATTAAACAATGTGACAGATATGGTTGTGCCCAGACTAATGCCCGCTGAATGCCACTGCTCTTTGGTTAATGCAAAGTAGCTTGACATTTAAGGAGCTTGGACGGCATGTAATTGGAGCTGTGGCCTTTTTGTGGCTCCTCTCCTCTCCCCCTCTGTCAGGAGAAAGTGAACCGGGTACCGCTCCCTCTTTCTCTGACATGAGAAACAGGCTGCCTACAGCACTCCTACAAGGGCTATAATGGAGCACTGGACCTGGACAAATTGGTCCCAGTTCAGGGAGAAAAGAAGCCAAAGAAAAACCCAAAGATGTTCATGCATCAAGTAATTTATGGATATATTTTATTCGGACAGAACATTTCTAAAATACACTTTGTAATATTGTCAATTTTGACCCTTATGAACGGTTGAAAGGCAATAATTCCACTAACTGGGAGGAGAAAAAAAATCGAATTCACTGTTCTCATAGTTTAACTCGCACAGCTATCTCTGAGTTTATTCATGGCTTGGCTCTATTCAAGCTAGCTGAATCAGTGACCTTGAGTAAAATGAAAAGAAAGTATGTCAAAGACATTATATAAGGGTCATAAAATGCCTTTAAACTGCATATTTATATCTGATGTAGCCTTTCAAGAGGGTTTAGATTGCCTCGTCTGTGTGTTGAGACAGGCCACACGGGCGGAAGACGATATACTGCGTTAGTGATGTAGGTGACATCCACAGGCCACCAAAGACAGTATCTCACCGCACACAAAATGGCACCTTGTGCCAAGTGAGCAAATCAAGGACAAGGATCAAGATGTCTCCAGTAACAGTTTCTTTGGCTGTACAAACCAATTTATCTGCCTCCTTATATCAGAGAAAGCCTTTAAA
The DNA here is from genome assembly GCA_036571765.1 of Plecoglossus altivelis. Classification (NCBI taxonomy): domain Eukaryota; kingdom Metazoa; phylum Chordata; class Actinopteri; order Osmeriformes; family Plecoglossidae; genus Plecoglossus; species Plecoglossus altivelis. Next base: position 4,311,908 of record BROE01000019.1, read on the forward strand.
TAATCCGTGGCTTTTTTCAGCTTTGTTTATAGACAGTTGGAGAGAGAGACAGGAGAGCAGGAAGAGAGAGGGAAAGGCATGCTGGGAAGGGAAGGGCCCAGGGTGAAATCAAACCACTGGCCCCTGCATTCAAACTTGAGCTTTTCTGGTCTCTGCTCTTCCCTTGTGAACCACCTGCGCGCCCCACTACATCATCTTTCAACCAGTAAACTATTGCCCCGTGTGAATCAGATTCTCGGTCGTTCTTTAAATTCCTAGTCAGTGAATCATCAGATTTGACTCCTTCAGTGCGCTCCCTAGCTGCAGCCTTCGGCGACCCCGCAGCCGTTCTCTCGCTGCTCAAGTAGCCTGTGGAGAGGCAGGGCACTCCGGAAGGTTCTCCTCATTCACTTGACCTTATCAGGATCCCATTAGAATAGCTCTGCCTCGTCCGCCCATGCACGGCTGTGGCTCCACGCTCGCTCAGCTGAGCTCACGCTTGATGAAATCACCCCCGCCAAATACCGACAGTCGTTTCCTCCGACCGTCTCCGCAGCACGTCGTTAAACCTTACGACCCTTCAGCGCGTCTTTCGACTCCCAAGCATCTAACGCTCTGGGCTGCGTTTTCTGTACGCGTCTCTCGAAACGTCATCGTCCCATATCAAGCTCTCTTTTGATCCAAACCCAAATCTTATCAAGTTACCTGGAAGGAGTACCTTGCCGACTAAAACAACCTAAGGCTGTCACTATTTACATTCGTTTGTCTAAATAGACCCATTCCACACTGAGGATAGATGCTTACACACCTTCATAAGATATTTGTCCCATGCATCCCAGTGTTTTTCTCAGCGCGTGAGTACACCTCAGCACTATCAAATCAACACCTTCATTGTAATAATTCAAACAACAGTCAGCCAAGCCCCCCCGTGACCGGATCAATAGTGTCCCCTCTCCGCTGACAGCTTAATCGGCTCGGACCAAATCGCCTGACCAAACGGAATCAGACGGGGGCCCGTTCTGCTGAGGTGGCGCTTCTCTCTCGCTGACCTTGTTCCAGCCATTGAACGCCCCCCCCCCTCAACCCTCCCTTGCGCCATCCCTCGCGCCGTTCCAGAAACATTGTATCACTGCAAGCATCCAGGTCAGGAAACACATGTAATAAGTGCCTGGATCACCTATATTGATGGACCCGTCATTCCAAACTAGATATTAATAAAGGTATGTGTGCAAGGTGAGCCGGTGGACAGATCTTTCTGACACATATCAATGAGAAATCCAATTGAGCTGGGAAGGAAAAAAAAACCCCAACTGTAGTTGAAAGTGTATTGTCTGTCTAGAGTTCTATTGACATGTCTATCACCTAATCCCAAGATTTAACTGACCCCACTGTAAAATCGATGGGAGTCTTCGCACTCTGAAAGCATGGGTGCTTTCTCTCTCTGCTGCCTGGGAAAGGCAGGATCCAATCTGGCTTTATTGCCTCCACAGCCGGTATTTAAGTGATTACCGCATACTTGGGCTTTTGTCGTCTCCGAATGAATTTCACTCTTGAGATGCCTTCAGGATGTTTGTAAGTACATTTTGAAATGTGGAACACGGCTCATCTGGCTCGCCTTGAAAGCAAGGAAAACTTTGACCTGAGAAATCCCTGGCAGAATGCACAACGAGCCCCGCATCCAGGTGTGAGTGTATTCTCGGTGAGCCAAGAGGAAATCTGTCTAGTGTTTATTTTACTAGGTGTGATGGATTAGCATGCTTCATTAACACGATTGCACCTCCTTGGAGTCCATAGATGAAAGCTTGGCCGATAAGAGATGTTTGCTTCTCCCGCCCCGTGTTTGTTTACCTTGTGTCTGCTTGTATTACAAATGCTCAGCTTGTTCTGGTTCAATTAATTCCCTGCTAATTCCATAAATACAACAACAGCTTTAATTAGGGCTGTCTGTAATCTCATTGTCGTGAAGCGGATTGCCACAGGTAAAGAAACACTCCAACATAATGATGATGATGCTGCATCCTGTTGGGAGGCATGCGGGCGAGGGAGAGAGAGAGAGAGAGTGAGAGAGAGGGAGAAGGCAAGGGAGAGAGAGAGAGAGAGAGAGAGAGAGAGAGAGAGGTAGAGCGAGAGCGGAATGTGATAGTAAATGAAGCGGAGCTATTAAATTGAAATATGATCCCATTGGAAATGAGAATGTTAAAGTGTGCCTGGAAACATTTATGATCTTCAGAAGCCCAAACATCTGTTTGTTTTTTTCCACAACAGAATCATTTCAATCCCCTACCCACCATTCCTAGTATGGAAAATGGCTCATCATTTATAGAAATTGATCATAATTTGTGTTTCAGCGCTGAACTATTCAGCCTTCATCTATGCATGCAATTTGTGATACCAGGCTTGGTGCTTTAAGCAATGGCTCATTCATTCTCAAATGGCCTTAATTAAGACTTTGAACATTTCTAGACAGCTACATCTTTCTCGCACTTCATTGTGTTGCCAAAAAAAGGCTGAACACGCTCCTGTGTCGCGCATTTGGCAATTAAAATCCCAGCCAGTCTGGCATATCGTGCGTTACAAGAATGAACCCCTTTGCCGTACATGGAACACTTTCTGTGTATTTAAGACAGTGAGAGACACGGTTCTACTGTATGCTATCAGGCCTCAGCAGGAGTTAATCTGACTAGTAGGAAAGTCTCTATAGTATGTGGTCTGTGATGTGGAACATGTTGTAGGAGGTGAACAAAGGTTTGTGGAGAACTTGAGTAGCTCTTCCCCATGGTCTTGATATGCAGCACTTTGCTGCGCTCTCAGCTCAGTGTTTACATTGTAATCCGAAATGTCTGCTTGGTAAAGGGTTAGAAACTCCCGGCATTTCTTTTCCACTTGAAAACCTCCAGTGAGTTAGCGGATCATGTTCGCTGTGAGTACACAAGCCTCTACAGATTCTAGTAAGTCCTGTACTGTCTGACATTTTCAATTGGAGCTGATTAAAACGGCAATTCCTATGTAAATGTGAAAATAATAACATTTCAGTAGCGTGTATTCCTCTCTTCTGAACTATGACCTCAAGCTGCATGACATATCGGGAATATTTACCGTTTGCGGAGAAAGCCGGTGATTCCCGCGGGACTGTTTCCGTAAAAAAAAAAAGAATTGCTCTCGGCGATGTAAACTACTTGACTGTCGGACTGACACAGATGTGCTTTTAGATGCACAGAGCACATTTCTCTCCTAATTGCCCTCCGCTCTTTGCATGGTAATTCGCCAAGGTCAGCAATGTTGGGAGCCGGCGCTATTGTCATCGTTGGTCCGCCAACGCCAATGGCCAGCATGATTAGGCGGCCAGTTTCCCGCAAGCGATCATGCGCTTATTAATATTCATGCAGAGGGAGGCCAGACCCTGCCTGCCCGCCAGCCATTACCTGAGCCTACATGGGGTTTTATGCAAATGCCTCTAAAGCGCTGTGTACGTTGTTGAGATCAGCTGGGAAGACGGAGGACATATGCCAGCCCACAGATGTTGTTAGGTCTTAATGGGGATGGCGCTTAAGGTGTGCGCTGTCAAACCCGTTTTCCCTGTGTTGAACAAGCCTTTTACATCCTTCTCTAGCGAGTCTTGAGTTGAGATGCAAGCCTGCACAGGCATGCATCTTCATTAGACTAGGACTTTGAGGGTTGTGTAGTTCGTGTGTGGGTGTGTGCCTGCATCTATCAAATTGATGTAGGATGGCACAGGCCATATGTAAAAATTAACATGATCATTTTATAGCTACCATACTAACTTGCGTGCTTACTGACTCCTATAAGATATTTAGATTAAAGATGCATAATAATGACTTGAGCATCTTATCACAAGATGAGGGCTGTACCTTCATCTATATTGAACCACTGCATGTTGAACCCTGCTGTTCCTCAGTCCAAATGTTATATATAAACAACCAATCTGCCTTCTGCACACATTCATGTGATATTATTGATGTGATTTTTAGGAGGAATCCACAAGTGTTGCTTGCAGATATAGTTTTAAAGATTGATCTTGTGTAATAATGTTTCATTTTAACAAGACATTCCACAACCCATCCAAATCCCATCCCAGTGGTTTTCCAAATGAACTGTACACACACGCACACACACAGACACACAAACACACACACACACAGCCACACACACACACACACACACACACAGACACACAGACACACACACACACACACACACACAGGGCCCCTTAAAACAACTAGCCCCTGAGCCTCCAGCTAAGACCCTTCTCTCCCAATCTTCCTCAAACTGCAGTTGAGATGTGGCCAGGCTGAGGTGTTGTGGTACAGCCCTCCACCAGCGCCCAGGGAGGGCTACAACATCCAAACACATCTCAGAGTTTGTAATGGGCTCCTCTGAAATGGTGTGTACTCCCCCTTAGGAGCTGACGCGGCTGGGCTGGCCTTCTCTGTCATCACCGCTGTTGTTGTCTCTTGAGCACAGGGGTGGATGGGGGTGGGAGGGGTGAAGGTGTTGGCATGTTTCTCCCCCCTTACCCCCCTCCCCCTACGCCCAATGCGGGTGTCTTTTTCTCTCTCTCTATCTTACTTTCTCTGGCTCTCTGTCTATTTCTGTTCCACGGTCGGTCGTCTTCCATTACTTATGGTGGACTGGGATGTCGCTCTCTCTTTCTCTCTCTCACGCACTCTCTCATGCTCCGTCTACCATACTTTCCATATCTCCTTCTCTCTCTCTTTCCTTCTCTCTCTCTCTCTCTCTCTCATTCTTTCCCTCTGTCTCGTTCTCTCCCACTCCCCCCCCCCTCCCCCCAAAAGTTTCAAAAAACATGGTCCAGCTATTTGCGGATGGACTGAGGTCAGTGTGACTAGGCCATGCACTGTACAGCCCAGCTCTGTTTACATAACCACGCTGCAGAAACCCTGTTACCACTGCACCTCGCTCACCCAGTCCTCCTCCACCCGATCCTCTGCTCCTGGCCCCCCTAGCTGGATTCACTCATCAGGCAGTGGGAGGGTCACGCTGGCATGCTTCAGCCACAGGGCCGGCTCTCGTTGCAGGCATCAGTTTGATCCCTGTGTTTTGGCTCCTTTCCTCAAGGTAGCTTGAATCTAGCACAGCGTGATGCCTCTCAGTGATGCCCCTATACCACATCCATTTCTCTGTACACTCGTGTTTACATCCAGTTGACAGTTCACGGCTGTTTGCCACAGAGTTGTAGCATATTTGTGCTTGTTTCCAGTTCTGTCGTTTTCCTGCTGTGTGCTGTTTGTTCAACAGGGTTTTGTTTCCCTTTGGCTACGGATAATTGGTTTTTCAATTCACAAGTAAACCGTCGTGTTGGAGGAGGGAAATGCCATCAGGTGATGGGATGAGGAGATGAGTACTTCTCCCTGGATGAAGCTGGTGGGTCTTGGTTCTGGGGATGATTTCATGGACCCCTGAGTGAGATGGAAAGCTTTTAATGATTAATTTCCAATTAGGTCCAGGCATGAACTGCAACGGAGCATTGCAGTGTCTGCCTGTTGAACTACATCTCCCAATCCCTGGCTCCCTCAATGTAATAATGTGCCATTGATTAGCGTGACTTCCCTGACCCTTCACAGGATGTTGCATCGAGGCCAATACTATGCACGCACTGCCCTGCTAATATTTATATTCATTTCAGCTGTCAGACGTAGCCTTCACTGGTCTCAGATGAACAATGAGTCCGACATGTTGGGCTACGTCAGAATTCCATTTCCCAGACTGCTTTGCCTGTGTGTCAGGGGTGGTGCCAATGACATGGGTCATTAGTCAGGCTTACTCCGTCTCAGTGCTGTCTGTTCAACAGCTAGCCCCTCCCGTTCTGTTTGACTTCACATGGCCAGGTTTAGACGAGCCTATCAGCACTAGCATCCATCCTGCTCGTCATTTCAGCATCCATTTGGCTGTTTTTATTCTGAGTTTGTTTGTCAATCTAGGGTGAGATGGAGAGGAGGCCCAGGTAAGGCTAGACAAAGCAAGAAGACAAAGCCCACAGGAAAACCCACATCTATCTATTTCTGTGTTTTTAGATCGTCACAAAGTTCCTTTTTCGTCGCGGATGTGACCCAATTCCATTTAGATGTTTGTTTATCTTCCCGCCAGGTGACAAGTGCATGTGTGAACACTGCCCCACGAGGACTCCACCGGTGTTGTGGTGTCAGATACGTGGCCCTGGTGATGGTGATCTGTCGCCCTGTCTGTAAACACGGGTACAAAGCAGCCAACACAATTAGCTGCAAGGCTTTGTTTAGATGTTCTTCCTCTCTTCCTGGACTGGTTGCACTCAGGGCCTCATTATGCTGCTCCTGCATGTTTGGCTGGGTTGCCATTTCAACACCTTCCCTCTCTATTAGCACTCTGATTGGATGTCACGCCTGGGGTTAAATGATAATCATCATGGCCTCCCTACTCTGGCACAGGTCGTGAAATTCAAACAGCCATCCAGGAAGTGAAATGCTTTGCTTAATTAACCTTTTGGGCCACTGTGCCAATAAAAATGCTAAAAATGTGCTACTATGCTACTCAGTTTTTGCTCCCCCGACAGACGTTCAAACAGTTAGCAGAGTACAGCTCGTTTCAGCCAGAGCTGAAGGAGAGACTTTATCGGTGCTTAATTTACAACATAATAGTGTTCCTCAGAACTCTTAGCCAGTTACCTGATGTTCATCAAGAACACCACTTAGCCCTGCATAATGGGCTAAGTAAACACGAACACTTACAGCCATGCAGTTACTGAGAGGGGCCATGCTTTCAGGGGCCTAAAGTGTTTTTAGGATGTGTCCCCCGGCGACGGTGTCCATGGTGATGGGTGGAAGTGCAGCTGGCACAGTGCCAGGGCGGGTACTCAGGCTAGTCTCTCTCTGGGACTCCTCCTGCTGTTCTGTTCCAGCAGCCACACACCCCCCCCCCCCCCCCCCCTCTGTCCCTCCTCCCCCGCCACCTGTTAACAACGCTCACCTGCCTTTCAAACCGGGGTTGCCAGGTGTGGGCGTCGTCAGCAGGATGTCTGATGTCGCCCCTGCCTGCTGAAAGTCACGGTGCGCTCCCTGGGGTGGCTGCCGTGTCAGCTTTGCATGGGGTCTAACTCACCCGAAGATGACCTTGCACCCCGGGCAGATACGCATGATTCAGCCGTTTGCCCGCACTTTTCTTTATTAAGATCGCAGCTGACCGGGAACTTTTCGAAAGTTTCAAATGAAAAATAAAAAGCTTTGACGTTGGCTCTCAAGGACTCCACACCAAAGCCGAATCAGGCCAGCAGAGTAATATTAGTCCTTCTGTGTGGCTGTGAGGTGGTGGGGGTGGAGCTGGTGACTCCTTGGTGACTGTGTCCCACTGACGCAGGGACAGATGGCAGCTGAATCACACGGTGTCTTGGTGGGAACAGCACCACTTCTCTCTCGGCCCGAGGGTGTCATGTTACACCACCATTACAATGACACATCAAAACACGACACGCGAAAGCGAGACGTCTTGATAATGTAGTGGTTTGCTACGGGAATTGCATCAAAGTTGGGGGGGGGGTTACAGGAGGAGGTTGCCTTTGAAGGTGCACCGGTCCAGTGTGTTTGTGTTCATTATCTCTCTAAGCAGATACAGCAACTCATTACCTCTGTGTTTCCACTCGGTTCTTTTTCCCTGCTCGTACACAAGCCCAGACGTACAACACCTTTGTTCACCTCCCTCAGACAGCAAGAGCTAAACCCAGACAGGACCAAAATTGGACCAATTCAGATTTTATAGAGTGGCTTTTGTTTTCCATTGTATTCCATTATCTGGGCTTCGCTTTACTGGCTCAACCGGCACTGATTTTCTGCCAGAGCCCATCACGTTGAATAGGGTCTCCCCCTCTCTTCTGGAGATAACAGCAGAAAGCCTTTTAAACACTCTTAGGTGACTTATCTGCAGCCGGGATGGCCTGTCCACACCCATCCATTTGCGGCCCACTCCTCCTCCCTTCACAGCTTTTTATTGATAAAGTAAAGCAGTGTTATGAGTTTTGAGGCCAACAGATACAACTCTTAAGGGGGCTGTCTTGCGTGGAGGATTCCTCTTGAAAAGGGGTTGACGGTGGCAAAATAACATCTCATTTTTTTATGGCCTTTTGATTTCATAAGTCCCGAACGACATCATGTTCGGCTGTTTACTTACCTGTGACCCTGCACGCCTGATCCTATCCCAGGCACAGCAGGTTACTGCATCGTTACTTTTGCTTGACTGAGAAACGTTTCTCTAATGCAGCTTGGAGGAGGTTACAGGGGCTTTCCACGCGCTCGGCAAGACTTCTATTGACGTTTGGCTGCGGAAAGTCTAATTGGACAGCTGTTTTGTGAATGACGGAAATGGAAAGAGGGAGGTTTTGACTAGAGAATAATAGAGGGATGGGTGGGCGATAGACAAAGACAGAGTGACACAGAGGGAGAAAGAGGGTTAGAGAGAGAGAGAGAGAGAGACAGAGAGACAGAGAGAGAGAAAGGTCTAATCTATGGGGTGTCAGCTCAGTGCCAGATGAAATCCGCCTGCTGCTTTGATGAGGAGGAGCCTGGAGGTGCACATCTAATAGGAACGACTGGAGGGTGAGCCGTCTCCAATCTGCAGGCCAGGCATGCCCTGGGCTCCAGGGTCCTAAAAGGGGAAGATTACCAGGAGGCAGGAGGACACTGGGAGCTCTAAAACCTGTCATTTGCACCAGCTTTAACTGGAGTCGAGGCACAACCAATTACTGAATCCCACCCGGAAGAGATGTGGACAATGATAAGCCTCAGACGTCTAAAAAAACATCCTTAGCTCTTGTCATCCGTGACAGCTAGCTCTCTCACATGAGCTGTGTAACACCAGGGAGTGGCTGATGTGCAGGGAGCAGAGAAGGCTACCAGGGTGGAGTGTGAGGTTGCCCAGGGCCGTCAGTCAGCCATGTCTCCGAGGAGCTAATGCTGTTATCTGGACGAGACCTGCTGCTGATCTGATTGTGGATCTTTTATTCCCTGGCTGCAGATTGATGTTGAATAATGAAAGGTGGACCGACCAGGCACAAAGCCATCGCCGTGGGGATTGGCTCTCGGCCAGGTGGCATTGATTTGGCTTTAATGCCCTCCACCAATGATGATAGACCAGGGCTTTCAGAGAGGAAGGCAGGGTGCAGGGCTGAAACTTCTCTTCTCGATCAGGCCCCCATTTATTCTCCCGACCACAGAATTCCACCAGAGAATCCTGTAACAGCACGGCCGATTTCCACTCAGACAGCCATGTGTTGCAACGTGGAACGGCGCTTGATAGTGGGTGGTCATGCTGGGGCAATGCAGTGGACTTGGTCGGTTGCCAGGTTTGCTCACTGCCAGAAATTCGGGTGCATGGGGGGTGGAGGGGGGGGGCTCTTTGATGATCAGCGAAGCAAAATGAGAGAAAACCCACTGCAGAAACGCCTTTCAACTACTTTTGGTTGTTGCAAAAGAAATGCAAGGCGGAACATAAGCAGGAGACCTCAACTCAATGACTTGGTACAAAAGTGCTTTTGTATTCAACGAGTATGTACGAGCAGCAACTGCCCTCATTTAAAAACAGCTCATTCACACTGTCCGCCCCCAGGCTATGCCTACCTGTGTTTGTGTACACGTTACCTGGACGCAAGTCTGTGTGTGCGTGTTGTGTGTGTGTGTCTGTGTGTGTGTGTGTGTCTGGTTCCGTCTGTTGTGGAGGTTCACCGCCAACCTGCCTGGGGAAACCAGTGAGACATCAAAGACAGGGGGCAATGTAGGTCACTCCCAGGGAAGATCTGAGGCTTCACGGAGACAGCCGTTCTGTTCTCCCCCTCCACCCCTCTCCACTCCAACCCCCTCCCCCTTCCTCCCTCCCTGGAGTCAACTCAGCTCAGTCAACCCTCAACACCTCGGGGCAACAGGGCCACGGTGTGCCGGGAAGAGCAAAAACGCTGTTTAACCTGGAAGGAAATTGCTCATTACTATAGATTTGCCTCTCGTTCTCTCCAAGCATGCCTAACATTATTACATGTTCCACTTCCTCAATGCTGCATTTATACTGGGGTTTTGGACTAGGGCTCGGACTGGGACTAGGGCTAGGGCTGAGACTAGGGCTAAGGCTGGAACTAGGGCTAGTGCTGGGACTAGGATTAGGGCTGTGACTGGGAATAGAGCTAGGGCTGAGACTAGGGCTAGGGCTGGGACTAGGGTTAAGACTAGGGCTGGGTCTAGGGCTAGGGCTGGGACTAGGGCTGAGACTAGGGCTAGGGCTAAAGATAGGGCTGGGACTAGGATTAGGGCTATGACTGGGACTATGGCTAGGGTTGGGACTAGGGCTAGGGTTAGGGCTATGACTGGGACTAGGGCTGGGGATGGGACTAGGGCTAAAGATGGGGGTAAGACTGGAGCACTAAGCGTCTCCTCCAGTCCCCCATCGTGTCAGCTTTTCATTCGAATGACTTGATTTGATTTAGGATCTGATGACTGATGTCTGTCAAGTTGCCTGGGAGCTTGATGGATGGAGAGCAGCTGTTGGAGTCAGCGTGTGAGGAATTGAAAGAGGCCTCTTTTTTTTAACCGTCAGCCGGCGAAACAAGGGCCACCGTAATTGAAATTGATTGCAGCGGAATGTTTCACTCTCATTTCATGTGCGCAGCGGCTGTGCTAAAACGTACAGAAAAAAATATATTCCTCCATTCCATTTTTTATCTCCTTCGGCAGCTGGCGGAGGCTTTTCCATTCCATAAACTGTGGATTAGCATGCATATTTCTCTCTGCACCCCGCCTGGAAACGGAATAGCTGATGAGACACCAGTAAATTACCTCTGCCTTTGTCGGCAGTTGTTGTCCTTATCCACTTCCTTGAGGCTCCATTTAGCAAAAAGAGTCAAACTCCCAACAACAGCAGCCAGGGCCTGAGGACATCTGATAAACATATTATCCTCCTAACTCTCAATCCTCTCAAGTTGTTTCCCCTTGGTCTGAGCATGTCAGACCTTCTCCTTTGACCTTTCATCAGTCCCTTCTATGGTTAGAGCAGGTGATGGGATCATCCTCTAGTGCTTTGTGGCTCACTCTGAGTGCCCTTCAATCTGTTGCATGTTTGTCTACTCATCAGGTTGACTCTTTCTTTTCCCCTCTATGGAATCCCATCTGAATACAGTGATTCAAAGAGCTAGAGCACAATATGGGAAGGCCCTTGACAGTGACCCATTGAGCTAGCGAATGCTCGCTCTTGCCAATGCAGTGATTAGGCTTCCTAGCTTCTCAATAGCTGGTGAGCACAATTTAACAAAAGGTTTAGCTGTCATCAGAACCAAAACTGACACTGATAGTGTTTAAAGATATCTTATCCCTTAAAATCGCTCTGCACTGGGGTACGGTTCCCTTTTCATTTCATCACAACTCGACAGCGTTGGCACACATGTTCACTCGTTCTCATTTGGCTCCCCGCAGATAAGAGGGTATTCATCTTTTGTCTTTGTAGAGTAATAAAATGATTAAGTCAATTAAAACCCAGCCAAGCTTTCCTCAGCGGAAGAGCTTTTGTTACATTAAATTATCAAGCCTTAACGCTCGCAACAAAAACCCCCCCCACAGCAATCTGTCTCTTTAGTTCATCCCTGCAGTATTATTCTCTCTGAGCTGTACAAGAGCGGCGCTTGTCCAATGTTGACCTACTGAATGTTAATAGGCACGAGTGCAGCCGCCCATTGTTCTCTGGCTGCTTGTTACAAAGTTACTGAGCTGTATCATGCAAATTGCGACAACATTCGAAAAGCTGGAGTGGATTCTGTTTGACTTCGAATCGCATTTGAATTCAAAGCCGGTCCAGGTTTGGATGTCCTGGTCTTGATGTTGTTGATATTCATTAGACTGTCTTACTCTGTGAGGGAGCTGGAATGTGTTGACAGGAAGCTGAGCATTATCAACTCAAGTGCTAGATTAAGAGGTGAATTAGAATGGCTCCTTTACAGAAAGCATCTTCAAAATACAAATTGTTATCAGCCCTCCGTGAAGGGCTCTTATCCCAGTCTTGCGTTCCCTCCCTCCTTCTCTCCCTCCCTCCTTCTCTCCCTCCCTCCCTCCCTCCCCTTGCTATTTGGCTCCCTCTCCCACTCTCCTCCAGCCTGTCAGACTTGGTGTTTAGTGACAGAGCAGTGGCTTCTGGGAGCCATCACTTCATCAGACAACAAAAGCCATCTGTCCCAGCGTTCATCATTAACCCTGCTGGCTTCCGCAGCCCTAGCAAGGCTCTCTGGCCCTGACGCATCCCATAATAGATCAACCCCAGCACACAGTGACAATTCCATCATAGCGAAGCACATTGTGTTGGAAGCAGCAAGAACAATTCTTGACATTTTCCTGTCCAACAGACTTCACTATAACTGTCAGAAGAAATGCCTCCCCCAGTGTTCCTGTGATAGCTTCTGCCAGGGAAAGATGGCCCCTGTTTCTTGCCCCTTCACACGCAGAAGGGATGCCGTAAGATGTGGCTTTAGCCTTCGCAGCACAACGCAGAGACGGGGGAAAACAAAAGTGAGTTCAGATGGGGATCGTGCTGTCCTACACGTTGCTGCGAGTCAGACTCAACACTTGGCCACACCATGTTTGCTGAAATCACCCTGTCTATGATTTACAGAGACTCATTACCACCTAAGGGGTCACAGTAAAACCCAATCATCCCGCTCCTGTCTAAATCTGTATGCACGAGGCGTACGACAGTTCCTGAGTAATTACTGTAGTTGTTATGATTGACCCACCTAATTCATCACTCCTCTGAACATTTAATTAGCTGGTAGCCCCAGTACAATTAGGGCTTGAATTAGGACAAATTGAACTGCGAGCCTTGCAGCTTGAAGGACGCTTCATGTCAAGCAGTGATTCCAGCTAGGAATACTGCGCACACTTTGCAAGAATAATAGACTGAGTGAAAGTCAAATACTAGTACAAATATCTTTGGAGTGATCCAAAGCACATAGAGATTTCGAGTCTTATCTAATGTTTAAAGAGCCCTTGGTATCTTGTGACCTTACCATCCAAGTTGAATCCCCTTTTAAGTTAGGAGGGTGTTGATCCTACCAGGGCCTTTATAGTGTGCACTTGCTGTTAAATGAGCAAAACACAGAGAGTCGTTCAAAGGCGAGTCTGAGATCTCAGTTATTGAACCCTTTATTGATGTCCAAGCCAGCAAAGATAACAATTCAATCGAGCTCATTTAGACTCACAAACAGAAAAGGAAATTCTGAAAGGTGTCTTTTACACGCCTCTCCTATTCTGCGCTTTGATCGGAGGATTGAGGCCCCACCGATCCTCCTCCTTTGGGCGCTGTGGGCAGAACACATGCCAACATCCCTAACTTCCATACTCGAGGAAGCCGTCAAGCGCCAGGCAACCGATCGATAGCTGTCATCTCCCCACGTTAATGGTGCATCACATAACGTCATTTTCTGAATTGGATCACGGAAGATGAGAACAGCTACCTGGCTCCCTTCCTTGGCTGTCTATCTCAGCCTTCCTCCCACCCTCTCGCTCTCCGTCTGTGAGTCGGTTGAAAAAGGCATCGAGAAGGGCGATCTTCAGAGCCAGGTGGCGGTGAGACAGGACTGCGTTTGCGTCGCGACACATCAGGAAGGACAGCCGTTCTCGCAAGGAACGGTGCAAGAGGCCTGTCTCCTTAGAGCTGCCCTAAACCAAGCTCTCGTGTAAAGACTGAACAAAACACCAGCCTACTGTACGTTTAAGACCGTGTCCACTGCCCATGACAGACTGCCCTAGCTCTGTGCTGTGTGCAAAGCCACAAAGTGCTCCTTATGAATGCCTTATGAAGACCTGGTTTCGCCTGAGCGCTGATCTCTCTCCCTGCGCTGTGTGTTGGCGAGGCCGGGAAGTAACGTGCCGTGAGCAGCCTATCGTTCCAGCTCCTGTTCAGTGAACACTGACTGCTCTAAAGCATGACCATGGAGGGCATGAAGACCTGTCTGTTCCGTGCCAGTGGCCAGAGTGGCCTCCGTCTCTATTGCTCTACAGCTCGTGCTCTGGTTTGTGTGCGTGCAAGCGTGTGCATGAGTGTGTGTGCATGCGTGTGGTTGTTTATCTGAGTTGAGGCTTGTAAAGGGTAAATGACCAGTTTCACCAGTCGTCTCTTGGTGACTCACGCACTGACAGACAACCCTCACTCTGTGCTTTAACAAAACCTCAGTTCAACATCGAAGTAACAAATCCCTGTCTTCCATGTCTTTCATTAAATGAAACGCAATCAAAAAGTGGCCATGACTTTCTGCAATGCAAATGTTATTCTCTTTACAAACGAGATGCTGGCGCACGGCATTTCAGCAAACAGATTGCATGGAAATCATTTCTTGACTTTCTTCATCCCAGCCAAAAAACTGTATTTTAATAATCAGATGCTGTTTATTGCCTGTACTTACAAGTAGAATATTTTGTGTGGAAATGGTGGCGTGCCTTCTCAGTATGTTAGAATGGGAGTTTATTAGGAGCAGGGATCTGGCTATGTTCCCAAGCTGGCATTAAAATAAAGCCGCTCTAGTTCTCTTCCAGAGACGGAAGTTCTCCTGGTTATTCCCAGGGTGGCTGGGCTCTGTGAACACAGAGCTAACTAATGAGAGGTTTGGGGGAGTCGCTGTGTGGCCGCTAACCTCTGAGGTCTTCTCAGACACTTGCTGGTAGATCCTGTGTTATAGTCTGTGTTAGGGCCAGAAGTAAGATCTTGTATTAGTTTCTGTGTCAGGGCCCACGTTGTACACTTTGTTAAGCCTTTTGTGAAGTCTTATATCAAGTCTTATTGGCGATAAATCCTGCGTTGTAGTTCACTTGAAAACGCCAAGGAATCCCAAACATGTAACCGTATAATCCTAGAGATAATGACAGCGTACACAAACCTTTCGACAGATATACGCATGTTACGCATCAAAGGCTAATTCTGCATGTTGGTTTTGGAGATCCAAACTACAGACGAACCTTACACTGTGTATTTCCATGTGGCAGCGCTAACGGCAAATGCAAATCCCGTCTGTCCTCTCCTTGAACTTCCGTGCTGTGTGTTTATTTTCATGTCAATCATCCCGCGGCTTACGAAACATGTAAATAAGGGGGTTAACACTTAGATAGCGCATTTGTTTTAATCAGAAACACAAGCCTCTTTCTGTCCTTCATCTCCCCGTCGCTCGGTCGTTGGCGGAGGTGAAAATGACGACAGTTTGTGTAGAAACCTTCCCAGGAGCAGGGCAGTGTATAAAATAAGCATATTTCAGTCCGGCAAAGGGGAAATACTTTTGCTTTTGACAGGAGATACAGAACAGTCCTAAAAGCCTGCAGGCAGAATGCTTACACAAACAGTCCTTGTAAAACCAAACCCCCTTCACTAATATATTCTCAGGGCTGGCTCTTGTAAGGAGTGAGATTTATTGAGGTTCATTACATAAGAATGGTGAGCTACTGAAGTGCTTACATAAGTTAGACAGTAATTTACATGGGTCACTTTTCTGGTCAATTAAACCTAATTAGACATTGACTTTTGCCTTCAAGATGGAGCGCACTCTAATTTGTAACCATTTACTTACTTTTCGCAGTCTCTCTGCAGCATCCTTAACCTAATGCTCCGAGATCAATACTTATTCATTTTGATTTGATGATGTCTTGACTCGCGGTAATACACTTCAAGCTTCACTTTGAGCTTCTAAGCAAACCATTAGCCAGCCAACATATGTAATGGGGGTTAAACATGGGACCCTCCTTCTTCTCTACCCTTGTTCTCAGAGCCCCCAGCGGCTCATCCCTGCGTGTCAAGGGCGTGTCAACCGTCACGGGGCCCAGGAACCCTCTCTGGGGCCTAATTTATGATGTAAATGAAATGTGAGCATGCTGATAGGCCGTCAGAGAACCAGTGATGGATCTCCTTGGCTGAGAGAGTCATCTATCATCTGTAAGTCCCGGTCTCCCCACACAGAACGGAGCTCCGCCATCATCGGCAGGATCCAGGGGGCCTGCTCTATCTCTGTCCCACCTTGATTAATGTTTGCGATGATTCGCCACCACGATTATCTTGTCTGATTATGTCATCTCATTGTTAGGAGCGCCAGAGTTCTTTTTTTTGTCCTTCTTTTTTAGATGAGATCATTGGCTCTGGGCTCTTTTTAATATAGACTCTTTGTGAGAAAACATTTGACAGTGCCTAAAGAGAAATTAAATCAAGGAGCACAGCACATGTCAGCATTTGCCCTGCAGCACTTTATGCAAATCAGCACTCGTGTTTGATTTATGGAATGTCTTCAGCTGGGTTTATGGTCCCCTTCCCTTATTTTCATTTAGAAAAAAAAATGTTTAGTTATGTGCCAATTATCATAGATAAGTGCCATTGTTCAAATGTAGATATTTAATGAGCTCATTTATTTAGCTCAAAGCCTGCATATTTAAACAGACAGACAGCTTTTTGCAATTACATTTATCTGCGAAAGTCCATAGTGGGCTTTTATACAGTAAAAAGTAATTTAGTCAGGAAGACAGTATTTTCACAGCTGCTGAATCCCAACAGTCTTTTAGGTCTGTTTATGAATGCTTAGTCTTTTTAAGAGCTAAGAGCTGAAGTATGCCAGGAAGTATTTGCGAAACCGTCTCGACAGACGCTCGTGGAGTTTCAGATTACTGGCTCGGAAACATGCTTCTTCTACTAACCAAGTCTTGTCACTTAGCGTATGTGTGTATGTGCGCATACACGTGTGTGTGCGCGCATGCACGTGTGCGTGTGCGCATGCACGTGTGTGTGTGTGCACATACATGTGTGTGTCCCCAGCCACGTTGGTGCAAGTGTAATAGGCGCTCTGGGCCAGCGTGTCAGCATGAGGCCGTCTCTGGAGAGTGTGTGCGGTGGACCCCCCTCCTGCACTGTAGCCGCCCCCCCGTCCTCTCCCAGCGCTCCCCTGGCGCGTGATGAAATCCTCTCCTTTGCACAGCTTCTTGGTTTTAACCGCACTACACTGACAAAGCAGCTGAGCTACACATCAGGAAGCTGTGGGTTTGGATGCACACAGCAGAGACAGAGAACAGCGAGTCACAACCTGGACACCCACTTCCTCCTGAGACCTGTGGAAGTGTTCGTGGGCATCCCTCTCTGAGGGATTCACCCGTGACGTGCTGTGGTTGTGATGATGCAGAGCTTAGGAGATGTGTGCTTAGCCACTAAAGGAGATCACTCATCATTCATTGCTGGGTCATCTGCTCTTTTTTCTCAAATGTCATCAGTGCTTTGCTCAGATGATCCCATCATGTCTCTCTGCTCAGTACTCAGTCCTCCATTCATTGCAGTTTGAAAGGCTGCGTTATCCTCAAATGTGCTCACCTATGCAAGTATTGTCACAGAAGCCAGTGCGACCTTGAGTCTAGCTCTAATTAAAAGTTGTGAGGCATAGGTGGAAAAATGAGAAGAAAACCACTTCTCTTGTAAACAATTTTTAATGAATTCCTGTGGAAATTAGACTTTGAGGGGAGAAAATCTCCTCATTAATTACTCTTAATTCCCCACTGCTTTAAGAATCTTTTTAGTCGATAATGTAGCCGGGGTAATGTAATTGGACAGCCCTGATGGAGAACACTCAGAAGTGAGTGGAGGCCGTAATTACGATGTTGCTGCGGTCAGAGTCAGCAAGCAGACAGGGGAGAATAGCTGGGAGCTGGCATCGCAGGGAAAGATACAGCCGGGTTTTCTGTTTACCAGATAATGGAAACCGTGGGGGATGGAAGATGTTGTGCGGGTTGTCATTTTAGCTCGTGTTATCTTGAGTAGGACAAGGCAGAGGGCATGGACCGCTCGGAGCCGACCAGCGAGGTGGCATCCATGGACGCTGTCAAAGCAGGAGTCGTTCCTCGTACTTTATGATTGGAAAAGGTGACCGTGAAATGAGCTTCAGGTAGGGAAAACGATATAATTGTATTTTGGTATTTTGTATTATTTTCCTGGTAGCTTTTATCCCAAAATGACATACAGTTGCATGAAGACAGCACAGAATAAGGCATGTATCAAGGTATTTTAAAACAGTGTTCTGGTGGTTTATAGTTATGGGTTATCTTAGTATCTCATGTGCAGTGCCACGATATCGTAAATACAATATGTACAACAGCACATACTGCAGCGCAGCAAAATCAAGGTCACATCATAAGCGCACCATCAAACAATTCCTTGGTGCAGTGGCTCGCCAGACAGAGTTTCAAGTTCAACGTGCAGAGGAAGGACAAATACTCAGGTATTACAAGAAGTCATGTTCTGCCAAGTGTTGCTTTCGGTGCCCTGAGGCCATGCAAAGGAAAGAAGAATGCCCTCCTTCATGATGTGATGGCTTGGTCAGTGGGGTGTGCTGAGCCCTGCTATCCAACAGGCAGAGTTAGCCATGTTCCCAGAGGGTAGGGCAGGCCTCAGGGACACTGTCCATCTGCCCAGCATTCCCAGCCTGGTAACTCAGTATTCATAAGATGGAAATTTTCTGCTGTGAGAGCCACTAAATGGAGATTTTACCCACAATGGTTTGTGTGGCATAACTCTATTTTCCAGTAGTCAATTACTGTCTGTCACCTTCCATAGAAAAGAACTGTGCATGTGAAAATTACCCCAGGCTTAAGCGCAGCCAGGATACACACATAAACACACACACACGCACACACACACACACCGTAACACTTACCCACTCACACACATACAAGCTTACACACTCACACTCAGTGTACACACACTCACACTCACGCCCCCCCCCCACACACAACAAGTGTCTGCTGCTTGAGCAGTGGATATCTAGCTATTCTTCCTGACTGTGCTTCCAGCCTAGGCATCTGGGACCTTGTCAGGAAAGTGTTTAATTCATGCAAAGCAGGCTGTTCGCCCAGTGTGTGTGTGTGTGTGTGTGTTTGTCTGTGTTTGTGTGTGTGTGTGTGTATTCAACAGAACCAAGGGCTTTATCTTTATTCTCCTCGCTGTTGTTAGTGTTATCTGGACATGAAGTGTCTCGACAGCGCGACGCCAGCGAGAGAGAGAGCTGACAGAACGTCCTGCTCTGGGCCCGTCACGCCCTGGCGTGGGGGGCAGCGCTCCCACAGGGGCGCGCTGGGTCACACACTTATCGCTCTGCAACACAGTCTCCCTGGTGGGGGGGGGGGGGGGGAGGGGGGGTTCAGGGAAGAGGGTGTGGGTGAGGGACACACACACACGCAGCGTAGTGTGAAGCACAGACTCTGAAAACAGCTGCTTGGCCAGACGGCATGGCAGACCTCACAGCTTTGGTCTGGCAAAGCCTCTTCACATCAATTAATAACGTTTTCATAACACTTGACAAATATGCAACGCTTGCTGCCTTGATTGTGTTTGTCTATAAGTTTGTCGGGGCCACACCGACGCCGTTGGTGTCTCTGCCTTGCGTCGACTGGAGCAGAATGTTTGCGTTTGAGGGGGTGACATGTTTGCTGAACCTGGCAACCTCCCTCCCTCTCCACAGCGGTTCTTTTTCCAGGCCAGCACTGGGCGTCGGAGGTGTAATACTACGCCTTGGAGAAACTGCTCCAGAAATACCCTCAAAGCCAGGCAGGCCTCATGTGGTCATTGTGATTAACTTAATACGATCAGCCACTGTTTAAAAATACTAATAATTTCATCCTCTCTGGATTAGCATGTTGGACAGCTGAGTGGAGGGAAACATATTTCAGTCGTGGTGGTTTAGGAGATTACCAGATTGAGCTGCCGATCCCCCCCCCCCACCCCCCCCCCCCCTAGGGGTAGGTGGAATGATGAAAAGATATAGGGTAGGAGGCAGAAGGGTCCTGTACCGGTACTGTCAAAAGTGCCGTTGATGTTGGGTACAATGGCATTTTCCCTTGACCCGCTCAGGCAGAGGAGAGATCTGTCATATTCAAGGTGACGTTTCCAGGCTTCTTTCATCCAGGCCCCCTCCCTGTCCTCTCCTGCCCACACCGGCCCCATCCCTCTGCTCAACCAGACGTGGTATGGAGCTGGCCCTGTCCTTGGCCCTGTTCACTGACTGTGCTTTAGGCCCCTGGGCCCTCTTCTCCCCCTCCGTCCCCCAAGCAATCGAGCATGGCACTAACTCATTATTCACTTGGCTTGTAGCTGAGAGAGAGATGGAGAGGGAAGGAGAGAAGGGAATAGAGAGAGAGAGATAGACATAGAAAAAGAGAGGGAGTGTATGTGTGTAGAGTCATAGACAAAGCGTCCACACACCCCTGCAAGTGCAGTCCTCTGGGCCTGGCCATAACATTTACCGTTTAATAACCAACAGCCCCCGGGGAGCCGTGGCTTATTCAAACTCCAGCTTTCTGCTGATTGGACGCTTTCTGGCAAGACAGGAGAGGAGGAGGGGAGAAGCTGAGGGGGTGGATAGATAGAGCAGGGCTGGTTTAGTGTAGTCAGCCATGGCTGCCATGGCTGCCATGGCCCCCCCTGTGGGAGGGACAACATGCCTGGGGTGTGGGTGGGTGGGTGGTGGGGGCACAGTGTGTTTGTCAGGGCCGACTCTGGTGAACTGCAGCGAGAACCGTGGGTGTGCATGTAAGCGCCAAAATCTGTGCGTGCGTGTTGCTTTGGGAATTGGCACCTCGGCCCGGCTCTGTCATCGCCCAAGGTTCAGCGTTCTCCACCGACTTGTGCCAGCATCACAGATGTGACAGTGATGTCACCTGTTGGCACGGAGCGGATGCCGCGCGGCGCCAGGGAACCTGGCTCTTCGATGCAGAATCACCGCTAACATGTCAGGGGTAAATAGAAATCCCGCAGCATTCACCTGAAGTTGCTCTGATGGAACAAGATTAGAGACAGATAGTTTTCCATGCGTTGTGCCTGCGTGACTTCATCCAGCCAGCACAGGGGCCCTTTTGTTGGGCCAACACCGTTGACAGATAAGCTTCATTTGCCTCATTCAATAATTCATATCGGAAAGGTACTGTGTTACATGATTTAACGAGTCAGACTCGGGTCTCTATTGTCCTCAGTT
Organism: Plecoglossus altivelis; assembly: GCA_036571765.1. Classification (NCBI taxonomy): domain Eukaryota; kingdom Metazoa; phylum Chordata; class Actinopteri; order Osmeriformes; family Plecoglossidae; genus Plecoglossus; species Plecoglossus altivelis. The sequence continues at coordinate 4,332,894 of BROE01000019.1, forward strand.
ACCTCTCTGTTTCCCTCTTTCATTGATCTCCTCTCGCTGTCTCCTCCGCTCCAGGAGACGCTCCAGGGCCCGTCCCTCCCTCTCCCCTAGGGTGAGGAGAAGATGGATGTAGCCGGCTAGACGACGGCTGAGGAATGATGCCCTTACCAGAAGGAATAGGTATGGATAGTGATAGAGAATGAAAGGCTTGTCAGGAGAGAGAAGGATGGTCCTTCTTGTCTGCTCCGGATGAGGACACACTGGAACACCTCTTCCTGTCTGGAGGAGGAGGGATGGTCCTGGGTTTCTCAGGCGCTTGTGGGAGAGAGATGCGGCCACGTCTCGACTAGCAGGCGGGTTCGCGGAGGGTACGATCTTCGCATGGCCGTTTGCATGACAGGAAATGTGGCATATGTTGAAAAGTAATTCGCCGTCACAATGGACAGCACAGTTCCAACACAAACACCCTACAGCCAAGTTAGCATCAGATTCATTCTTGCGTGTCTCCCTCTTCAACTGATATTGTTAGAAATATCGCAAAATATGATGTGATCCAAAATGAGATCAGGATCAAATGGAGATTTCCCGTTGGCTATTAGCCTGTTTCTAAGTGATGTCAGAGTTCAGTCAGGGGCATGTCGGATGCTACAAACCCTTCTGAGGTGACATCTGAATCAGATGGGAAATGCCTGTAATTTTGGTTCTCTTTAAAAATTTCCAAATTCCAAGATCAAGGAGAATTGTAGCTTCTTGAACATTTACTGAAACCATTCCCTCTTTTGCCCTCAAGTGCCAACCGTCTGACATGAAAGAGAATAGTTTATACAGAGATTATATTGTTTAGGATCAACCCAGACATAGAGAGAGCTGTTGCATCTTGAATGGGAGCTCAGGTTAAATAGGGATAATGGGCTTTGTTCGGATTGTGCCAGTTAGTTTGGGTATCTAATAGCATTGGATCTCCATGCATTGCGAGGAGCTATTCCAGGCCAATCCACTGGGAAACCTGGGTGACAGGTTCAGGAGACAGGGGGAATTAACTAGCTGTGGAGCATGCGCCTTGCAACCCATCTTACATCACAGTTAGTTGGTTCAGGCCAACATGGCTTACTGCGCTGTCATTGGCTTAAAACCTTGACCCAGTCTCTCTCTCTCTCCCTCTTGCTCGCTCCGTCACTCTCTTCTCTTTCCTTCTCTCTTTCTCTATATCGCTCTCTCTCCTCTGTGGCTTTCCCATCTGTCTGCAGTGCATAGGCCACCGTCCAACTGTGTCAGTGTGGTGCGTGAGGCCAGCCAACCGTTCCTGGGCGAGTGCTACCTCACATCACGTCAAGGCGGGCCTGCAGTTGATCCAACATGGCAGGTCAGATAAGCCAGGGTGCCAGTTTGACAGGCCAACAAGTCCAGCTCCAGGGAGAACACTGTCTTCCCTGGCCAGAAACGCTGCTTGTTCTGGTTACTGGTCAGTGAATTTACACCGCAAAACGCTAGAATTGGAATTACTGCTACATGTCAGTTGACAATGTCCAGTTTGAGATTTCTGTTTGGCTGAGGTGGTTTCCATCTCTTTGAAGTGGGCCACAGTCCTTTTTTTCCATTACTTTGTACCACATCTGCACTTTGCTGTAATTTACAGCAATTACAGTATACATGGAGGTAGGTACCATTGACTACTACAGCAATATTGCACATAGCATCTACTGTGGCCTGTCAGGATTACTTCCCTGATGAGATCTGTCCAGGGTCCTCATTGGCTGATTAATTAGACCCCAACCGCAACCTCGCTTCCCTACTTTCTCTCTGTGATCCAATCAGATTAGCTGGAGGAAACGATGCGATATCAGAGCTGTTAATGAGTGTGGCGTCTCTTGAGTGTGTCAGCCTCAGTACTGGGGACAGGTGTAATCAGAGTGCAGTCTTTCAGAGCTGGGAGCACAGGCAGAATACTGATGCTGTCTTCTAGTGATCAGACGTAAAGCTTCCTAAACACAGGTTAGGGGCCTTTCTCATTATCGGAGAAAGGTAACTTGGGGCTTGTGAGCAAATTAATACAAACAATTAATATCCTGGTTCTTTGCTGAGGGGAATGGCTAGGGAATTTGTTTTCCCTGAACTTTGACCCGCCACTAAACTAATTTGAAAGGCTGAAATAGTCAATTAAACTGGAAACCCACCGTTTGAAAGAAGGGGGGCTGCTGCACTTAAATAACAGTAAAGGACAATATTCAGACATGCTTTTGCATCTGTGATCCTAGGAGTTGAACTGATTTTGAATAAGAGGTAACGTCTGGTTTTCTTTCATATTCGTTTATTTTGTACAGCAACAGTCATATATAACAGCCACACATAAGATAAAGTTGTAACCAAAGGCTTTGTAATTTTCCATTGCTGTTGGTTTTCATATCACCAGTAAGTAACACTTCTTTCTCTTGTCAGGGCATCAGAAGATGAGGTGAGAGAAAGAAAGAGGGCAGAGAGAGAGACATACAGAGAGGTAGGGAAAGAGAGGAAGGGAGTGCCAGACAGGGTTATCCATGTGTGAAGCCGAGTGAGGAGAGAGTGTGTTCTGGAGCTGTGGGCCTGCCTCACAGGAAGACTGTCTCCCTCTCCGGACCCGCGCTGTGGAAAATTAGACTAATGTGGTGACATGCAGCCGGGAGGACCCTGGGTATTACCAAGGGGCCTGTGAGTATGTGTGCGTGAGAAAGAGAGAGGAGAGAGAGCTGGAGGGAGAACGTGAGGGGGAGGGGGGGTGTTCAGGTGTACTGAGATTACAGCTCCTCTCCTGCTCCAGATGTGAAAGGACCTAATTAACCGCTCTAGCATGCAAATTGATCATCTCTTCTCAGACAGAGGAGTGGAGGCCACCCATTAAGCTGGGGTTACTAAAACAAAGAAAGGCGAGGCCCCGCACGTGGGCACGCGGGGAACGATGAAGCTACTAAGGGAAAAGGGCAAAAAAGATGAGTGGATGCAATTACGATGACTTCTTGGGCTCCGCAGCTGCACTTTCAGACGTGACACCTAAATGACGTTGGACACGGCCAACGATCCCACGCAGAACGAGGAGCGCACGGTATTAGGTGTCAGATCGCGTACAGCTCCGGAGCCACGGCAACCACTCTCCTGTTCTTTGATGGCGTGTCAGCTCTGCTTGTTGAAGTTAAAACAGTCAGCAGTCAGAGAGTGGCAGAGAGAGAGAAAGAGAGAGCGAGGTGTGTGTGTAAGATAGTGAGAGAGAGAGCAAACGAGAGAGAGTGATGGGAGGGTGTCTGGCCGCTCTCCAAGACATCAACGCCTGCAGTTACACTCTTGTTCTCCTGTCAGTCTCCTGCACATAAAACACCAGCCGAGCCTGACTGAAAGCAAACTTCCTGCTGTCATCACGGCCCTCCACAGCTGCCTCTGCCCCTTCCCGTTAAATCACGTTAGGACACCTCTGACTGCCGCAGGAGAGGGATGAATCCCCCCCCCTCTCCCTCCCTCCCTCCCTCCCTCCCTCCCCCCCCGCCGCCCCCCGGGGCTGGCAGGAGCCAAGAGGAAGGGCTGGGACTGTATCCTCTGCAAACACGTGGCTCAGACAGAGGCTTAGGGAGGTACTATTGTTGTTCTTAATCAGTGCATGGGTGAGCTCACAGCGCAGAGCCGACTAGGAAGGTTAACAGAGCAGGAAAGAGAGGCCTTATTGTTGCAGTAGACGTGGAGCCCAGTTGGTGTTCTTCTACACTGACTCACCAGGACAGAGGAGCAGGAATTAACGCCATGGCAGAAAGTGACAACGATTTCCTGAAAAGGGGATTGAAATCAATTTTCAGGCACGTTGGAAGCTCGCTTTGACCCACATTCCCAGCATCAACCCCCATCTCTCCCCCCCCCCAAACCCCCTCCAGCGCTACTGTTCAAACTGGTCCAACCAGAGGGCTGGAATAAATCTGCATTCAATTAAAGGATTAGCCAGTGTTTAAACATGGCTTCCTCCTTCACTGCTAATCTTCCTGGTGGGTGTCCGTGAGTGCTACAATGCGCTTCTCCAATAAACTTTGTGTAAAAGCCTCATAGAAACAGGTGGATAGATAAATTAAGAGTCAAACGCAGTGTGTGGATTGTGTCAGGACCCCTGCTCGACGTGCAATCAGGAAAGGGAAGAAAAAAACCAGCTGTAATGTTTATTTAGACACTCTGACAGGCAGAAATGTGCATGCGCTTAAATCGGCAGGCGATAAATCATTTCAGACAAGATTTCCGCTGCGAAGGAGAAAGGACCTGGCTGTGATGTGATGTCAATTAGATTGAATGTCAGCTTGCGTTCATGGCTTTCCCCATGCTGTCTGATTAATTCGGAGATATTTCTGGGCTTGTTCCTGTACTTTCCACTCCCAGACGCCCGCACGCACGACTGCGAGGTCGAGAGAGACGGGGTGGGAAAATGGTCGCGCTCGACTGTCATCTTTCCCCGCGTCACGTTCTTCACCCACAGAGGAAGGGAGATCAATTAACAAAGCCCTCGTGTCTGTATTGACTCAAGGTCTCCGAGTGCTGTGTTTTCATTGTACTTCAAACCTCACTGTGCTGTTAGAACTGTACAGCACTGATACCAGACCACCGCCGAGTCCCGCTGACCTATGACTCGTATCAACAATGCACCTGTTCAATACACTTCTATCACCTCTTTTTTCACACACCCCAGTGCCACAGTCCTCAAGCACACACACACACACACACACACACCCTCCCTTGGGGCAGTGTGAGGGCTCCCATCCATCAGGCTGTTTTACTGCCTCCTATTGATTGTCCATCACAGTGACCCACAAGGCCATCGACCGCTCTCTCTGAGAGGAATATAGCAAAAAGGACGGCAGAAATGAGAACATTTTTCCTCTCCTAATGTGTAGGAATGGGATCGTTGGGGTGTCGTTGGGAATCCTGGGGATTTGGTGAAGCCTGGTGGTAGTTCTTCCTCACTGTGACACACGCTCTCATTGGCTGCCGACACGGAGCTCACCGCGACGCTGGGCGAAGCTGCCAAAGGTTCCCTCGTCATCGCTGCAGAGGAAATGACTTACACATGGTGGTGTGGTTTGGTGTGGGTGCTTTCATGGGTGTGTGTTTGCAGGTGTGTGTGTGTGTGTGGGAATGCCTGTGATGGTATGTGTGTGTGTACGTGTGTGTGTGCGTGCGTGTGCGCACGTGTGTGCGTAGGAATGGGAATACTCCACGGGATCCTTTTATCATGATGCTGGTGAGGATCCAGCATGCTGTCCTGGCCTTCAAGTGGAACAGCGCAGAAGCACTTCATTACCAGCTAATTAATAAGGCCCCTGGTTAGCATGTCTGCATCCCAGGATGAAGTTAAAAGTGTGTCACATTCAATTTATTTTTCCAATAAGACATCCCACGGTGCAAGAAATAGAGGACCTCACACAGACAAACACACGCACGCTCGCAGAGTCCCACACTCCTGCATGTGTGGCATGCATACGCTTGCACACTCCAAAACAAACGCGTACTACTGTACACACTGCTGTCACCGTATTACAAAGCATTTCACCTAACAGCGAGTGAAAATCCCCAGAGCAGCGAACAACCTGTAAACAGACACTTTTCAGCCAGCAGCTCTACAGCTCGCTTTGCCAGTCGCTCACTTGGTCTCCTTCACGTGTGGAATGCGGTTGCAGCTTTTTGCCCTAATTTCCTGTTTGTGTTGTGCAAAAATTGAAGACGGAGTCTGTAATTATTTCGTCAGACTGTCACAGCAAGTGGACTGTTTCACACTCCCACACACTTGTGAACGACGGAGATAAGATTCACCACAGGTGCGGAGCCGTTCTCATAGAGCCGCTGTGGTCCAAGCTCTTCGTAGCACTGACTGTGTCGGAAAGAAAGACATCTAGAGAAAGGAGAGGAAGAAAGAGAGAGAGAGAGGGAAATACCGACTCCTGCTTTGCCCTGAAGACATGTCTGTCAGGTGGGATCCAGAAGAGACTCATCTCATCTGTTCTGCTTGTTGCTCTGTTACACCTCTCTTGTATGTCATATCCTTAAACCCAAACTGATTTCTCTGGCCCGGCGCCCACCTGCCCAGGCGGGGGGGGGGAGGCAGGGAGATCACGCCATTGAAATCATTGGTCTTTGTTTGCGGGGTTAGCCAAGGTCTCCAGAAGAGATTAAATTGTTTCTGCATTCTGTCGCTAACAACAGTACGTGCAGCAGCCTGCCAAAGTTCATTTTCACCACAGAAGCCGAGTCTGTGGATGACTTCAGCGCTAATGGCTCCGTAATAGATGCTAATGAGCCAGTCATCTGGCCAGATCATCTCTCACTGTCCAGAACGTGGTGGTAATATCGATGAGCAACATCAGCCATGTATTTACTTTCAGATGGACCGATCCAACAGCAAGCCCCCCCCCCTGTCCACACCCACCCTCACCCTGCCCCCCCTCTTGATGGAAAAGTCCAATTAATTACCGAGTGCTAGTTCAACAGCAATTAGTCTTTTCTAAGCCTGGCAATCGTTCAGTCAGGGACATTCGCAAGGAGCGGGGAGATAGATCGACTCGCCTTTTCCCCCTGTGGGAAACGGTTGTAAGCTTGACTTGGGTGAACTGCAGGGAAAACAATGTAAGTAAGAGTAAAAAATAAATAAAATGAAGCATGCTGGCTGGAAAAGAAAAACCAATAACAGAAGGGGAAAGATAAAGGCAAACAAGAAAAACATAGACATGAGATTCCCAGAGGACATGAGTTTGAAACCCTATTTGGAGAAATAAGTCGTTTAGTCATCGTTTGGCACAATATGAGGGGAAAGGATAGCCGCAAGAGGTTTATTTGAACATTAAATACGTTAGAGAGAAATATGTAGCATGTCTAATAAGATGAAATTGTTTTTTTTTGGTGGGTCTAGTTATGAAATCCATCCTGTGTCTGCAAGAGTGTGGAGGGAGCCTGTGTGAGAGCTTCGTGCCTGGGAGATAAGGCAGCCTAGATAGATCGCTCCACAGAGCCTTGCCACAGACTGAGTGCTTCCTCTGCTAATGCGGTCCCTCCCATGTTAAGTTATGAGACTCAGCCCTGCTCAGAGTGAACCCTCTCTGAGGCAGCATCTCTCTATACCACCGTACCATGCACACACACTTGGAGAACGTACCAGAGGTCATGCAGTAACACATGAAGACACACGGTGGCTGTTGAGACACAGTGTGCCCATTGCGTGTGTACAAGTATCTGTAACCTTTGGAGGTGCAGATATGCACATGTTTGTTGATGTTGATCTGTCTATTGACCCACATCAATTGACCAATAGACTGGTGGTTAGTCTAACCCTAACTCAGTCTAACTAGATCGATATCGGTCTGTGTCTGGTTGTCTTTCCTACATCCATTTCCGTGAGTGTGTGTGTGTGTGTGTGTTCATCAGTTCCAGTAACCAGTCACTGCAGCATTTGCAGGGACACTCTCTGTCTGACAGCTGTCACCTGTCCACGGTCCTGCACCCTGAACTCTGGCCCTTCGAAGGGCCATCGAGGGCCATCAATCTCTTATTCAGCTGTTGAAGTGTGGTCACATATTCGGACAGCAGCTACTTGTCAGACATTAGTGGGATGACGTAGAATGATGTAAACATCCCAAACAATATTTTGAAATGTAACTCCTTCATGAACTGGTTGAGTCTGAACCTACTAGGACCTGGCTTCACCAAGTTGTTCCGGAGGCTTCCCTGATAGAGTGTGAACAGGGTGGGTGCGACACAAGTGCGTGTGCCAGGACAAGCTGCTCCTCCTTTCTGCTGAGGGCTGTGAAGAAGAAAGGACACCATGACAACAGGGAAGTGATGTAAATGCTGACACATCACTTCGGAGCAGGAGTTTGTGTGTGGGAACTCTGAATGGCTCCTTCTGCTAATTAAATCCAAACAAGATACTCCCTCAATGATAAAGTCGATTTATACCAGGGCTCCTTTTGCTCGTTGGAGCTAACATGCTGTATGGAGAGAGCTTGCTGAGGTAAGACGAGAAGCCACCTCTTGCTTAGACTTATTGACTAAAGATACAGTTTGTGGACATCATAATGTGTTTCATTAAAGCTAGGTACACAGCCCTGAAATCAATAGTGCTTTGCCCTGAGAGCTTGTACCTTCGCACTGAAGAGAAAAATCAAAGCTGGGCTTTTCATCGTTGGTTGACAGGGTGCCGATGCTGTCAAGACTGTGTTAGAGGATGAATCAGGCTGCAATCGTTTCGTGTTTACACCAAATTGATGTCTAATTAAGGGTAGTCCATTGAATCACGACTTCATTTACTCTATCAAAACATTTGAAAGATGGACCGAGCACATCGGAAGTTAAGAGATTCATTTCTGGCATTTGGGGAGGCCTAATCAATACACATTGGTGGTATGGTGGCTTGTAGATGAGAGATAGGGGGAGGAGAGCTGAAGGAGAGAGAGAGAGAAGGCGGAAGAGGGCAGAAGAGAGACAGAGCGAGATTAAGAAAGAGAAGCGAGAGAGGGAGTGGGAGAGGTTATCGATTTGCAGTATATTAACTCAACTTCAGCAGAGCCATTTCAAACTGTATTACTTTGCCTCGACCTGAAAAGAAAAACAGCTAGAGAGAAAACTGCCGCATTGATTTTATCTCCACACAACGTGCACAACGCACTCTTAAGATCTATAATAATTAGCCACCGCACTAAAACATGCATTGTTCTATTACCATGGCAATAGCAGTCAGAGAGATTGTCTACAATCCCACTGTTTGTGGTTCCACACACAATGCATAGTCTATATATATATATATATAGTATGTACCGTATGTACTGGTATATGTGTGTGCGTGTGTGTGTGTGTGTTTCGGCATGTGTGCCGCCGTGTAAGTGTGTGTCCATCAGTGTAAGCCGTGATGGAGAAGCGTGCCAGCACGCTGCGGTCTGAGCTGGCCGGCTGTCGCTGCTTCTGACAGGGGTGTTTTCTAATCTGACAGCTAATCTGTCCAGAAGACACTCTGACAAATGATCAGCGATGACACCGCCACCTTCCCCTGCTCTCTGGGCAGGATTGAATCAGTCACACACCGAATCATCCCTCCAGGTGCTAACACCATCTCAGGCCAGCGGAGTGCTTCCAGAGAGCCACATACGCCGAGTATGAATACTAAGTCCCTCCTCACTCCCTCCCTCCCTCTCCCTCCCCTCCCCTACCCTCGCCCCTCCTCCCCATCCAATCACAAAATACTTTCGTAATATCAAGTTTATAGCTTGGAAATTTCAGGTCAATTTGGCATTATTTTAATTAACCTTCTCCCATGTTTGTGGTCCTCTAGCAAAAGTACTGGGAGCCCAATACAGATCAAGCAAACATTCACATAATTGGATATTTATCGGTGCAATTCAGTTGCTCGGCCTGTCTGAGTGGTGGAGCCTCGACTCAGGGAGAGGAGTTTTGATGTATGATTATGTCTTAAGGTCATGTTTGATTTGTCACCTAACCTTTAGATGATGTGTGTCTGTCCTAGTCTGATGAAAGCCCACCTCCTCACAAGTGATGACCCTGACCTTCGACAACAAGCGGGCGCGCAGTAATGACATAGCACACGAGTGGGCACTTGTAAACAGCCAGGGTAGTCTGTCGGGAGCGGAGGGTCATATAATACAGCCTATCATGTAAGATGTTATACCAAACGCCGCGCAAGTGTCTCCATAGCGATATTAGCTTTTCTCCTTGCTTTTATATCAGCTAGTCAGCAGCTCGGAGGCGGACAAGCTTAATCCATCAGCTTGTTTATTGAGAGGGGACTGTTGCACTGAGGGATAGTAGCATGCTCTCTCTCTCACTCTCTCTCTCTCTCCCCTCCCCCTCTCTCTCCCTCTCTCTCTCTTTCCACTCGCCTGCCCTGCCTTGCTCAGTAAGCAATGCTGCTGTCAGGTTTGGTTGTACCCTGGATGTATGGAGGCAGCAGAGCGTGACTCCAGGGTATCTAATGCACGGCAGTGTGCAATGTGACCAGGCTAGCCTGAATCAGCATTGTACGCTACACAAACTGTGCCAATGCTACGCACTCTCCAGAGAGGACTTGAACCGGGTTTTTCGTACCATATTTCTCCCTATTTCCCCGAAGAATTGAGATAGAGTCATAGAAATGAAGGAGTCTTACAGCTCCCACGGGCTTGTTGACCAGTGCTGACTCATGCCCATTGTGTGAATCTTCTGGAAGCAGCGGTGTACCGTATCGTAGAGAGACGAGAATAATTCTAAGAGCTTCCCAGGTGGTGTTGTGTGATTTCAACAGACCGGCAGCAAAACTGGATGGATTATGAAATCATAAAAGATTCATCACATCTGTTTCCCTGGAAATAGAACGAGAGCAAAAGATCTGGGTCTGATGCGTTGATTGGCTCTGGCTGCGCTGTGGTTGATGTTGTTGTTGTTGAAATGTATTTAGCTATCATGTTGACATTGAGAGCCTTACACAATAGCTATTTATGTCAAGTTGACATAGGATTCAAGTGTATGATAATTCCGGTATGAAATTCATTATAATTACACACAGTCTTGTGACTGCCATTCATTCTAGTGATACACATCAGAAGTCTTATATTTGCGATCCCATATAGAAAGCATCAAAAGGCAAATGCTGAAGAAGTTATAAATGACATATTTATTATTCCTTTTGTTGTCTTTTGAGTGCATCTAATGATTGCAGCTGCAATGCTCAGGATTCATCTTAATGCTTTGCTTCGCGACTTATCATTTATTAATGCAAGTGGGCAAATGCTTCTGTGGATCTGCTCTGCCCTGATCGTCGACCAGCCAATCAAACGCCAAATCAGTCCGTCTTCGACGTGAATGAAAAGCATTGTTCAGTTTCATGCTATAAAATGTGGAAATTCATCCAGAACTTTATCGCAGGTTTAAGGGTCGGTCTCCATTTGGCCTCCTAGAAAACGAGAGCGCTCCGTTATCTGAGCCGTATGCCGGTCTGCCTGTCTGGACGCACGGCTAGGGTCGTCCGGATCGGGTATCTGCCTAATTCACTTGTCAAACTCGGTTATGGAGACTGGCGTGGGGCTCCAAGATCCTGTCTGCACTGCAGGCCTGTTGAGAGGACGAGGTGGAGAAAGGGAGGGGAGAGAGATAGGGTAGAGGGATAGAGGGGAGCGGTAGGGGAAAGGGGGGAGAGAGGGGAGAGGTAGGGGAGAAAGAGAGGGGAGAGATATGGGAGAGAGGGGAGAGAGATGTAGAGAGATGGGAGAGAGACAGGGAAGAGGGGAGAGAGATGTTAGAGAGATGGGAGAGAGACAGGGAAGAGGGTAGAGACAGGGAAGGAAAGAGACAGGGAAGAGGGAGAGAGGGGAGAGGTAGGGGAGAGGGAGAGAGGGGAAAGAGAGTGGGGAGAGGGAGAGAGACGAGAGAGAGACAAGAGGGCAGCAAAGTATACATTCTCAGTGGCAAAAGAATCGCAGCCTCGTCCAATTGTCCAGATAAAACAGAATAGTATGAAGCATCATTTGATCCTGAGCTGGCTCAAGTTTCCGTTGAGAACGCTTAAGCTTAAACATGCATCAGTGCGTCTGTGTTCAAATATGCATGGGCTACACTCCTAGCCTGCTTGTCTCAACAAGCTAGCCTCTCTGTTTCTCTTTCTCCGGGTGATGGTGGTTGACCTAACTGATCCAGCACACCCCAGACTGCCCGTTGTGAATAGTTGATCATTACAACCACACTCACTGAATCCAGCGGCACGCTAAGTGGGCTACCGGCATCCATGACTCATGAACTATTTATGAATCCTAATTATCTCTTGGAGGTTTATTAGGTGCGGGTATGAATGTGTAATTTGCGACAAGCTGAACAATTACATATTCATCTTTAGCTTTCTTGAAAATCACCTGCCATTTTCTTTGGCGCGTGTCTTCTTCAGCGCAAATTACATGTTAAGTGAATCTCCCACATGCAATGTTTTTCAAACAGACACGCGTGGTTGTAGAGTATAGAACGGTACTCACTTATACAGGATGTGTACTGGTTTATCTCAAGGACCTTTGCATGGATTCTTTTGTAGCTGTGTTCTAAGCAACACAGCTACAAAAGAATGTGACAGTGAGACAGTGACAGTGAGGATAGAAGGTTGATGGTGACTGTCATCCTCCCCATCTCCCACCGGCCATCCCTCCAGCAGTCCTGGCGGTGAGGCCAGGGAGTGGGACTGACCAAGGGTGTCTGAAGCCTGCTGAACCACGGAGAGGCTGTGAGACATGGACGTCAGCCGATCAGAAAGCACAGCCCTGGAACTGGAACCCCAAGGTTAACCCCAGGTTAACAAGCAAAAGTTCCCAAAGTCCCTCCGACTTCCTGTCTGGATCTGCCACCGTCCTGCATCCCTCCGACCATCTGCAATCCCCTCGTCTCTGAGCTGATTGGCCCGGGGGCCCTCTGGAACTCGGCTCTGGTTCCTGCGGAGGGAATCCTCATCCGCTCCCGGTACTCCAGTCTGGAGAGAAATGTGAAGACTATCATTCCACCTCGCGTATCTTTTTCCCTTTGATTTGATTCCAGTGCCATTTATTCACCACCAAGGATTTGATCAGTAAAAAATGTTTGATCATTTTAAAGTTGGGGTGTTGCTCCCAGCAGTACACTTGTCTCAGGCAGCTCGGTATCTGACTCAGCACGAGCATCATGTACTCATGTATTGGAGATGATGTAAAGTGCATTGGTATTCAAAACCTAGTCTTTTCACTTTTTCCTCTTTTTTTTTGGAGCTTCTAGACAGTGCGGGAAGAAAACCCATTGAGCCGTACGACAGCATGTCTGGTGTCGGATAAGAAGACTGTCTATTTCCGAATGTCCTTTGAATTACCGTTTTAGTTGAGTGTTTTGAAATAAATTTAGCAGAGTGAGCTTGTTGTTGCTCAAAACAAAGGGTTTGAGTAAGAGAACCTGGCAACCAGCACAGCATAATGGGATGTGTTGACTGACTCAATCTGGAAGATTCGTTTTCCCCCCAAATCTGTTAACAGCTCTAGTGTCAGGGATTATCGCTGCATTCTGTCAGACAACAGCCACGGCTGAATGTGTTCTCACTTGCAGAAAATCTATACTCGGAGAGACCTGAGTTGACTCACTTTTAGAAGTAAACCATCGAGCAGATGTAGTAGATTTGTACTCAAAGAAATGTCAAAACTTGTCCTGGTCTCAATTCCATTTTCAATGATTTGTTGTTCTAGTCTTGGATGATATCAGTGCAAGAGGATGAAGCCCTGAGACATTCCTTCTGTGCCGATGAACCATTATTTCTATGTATTCCACGTCTTCTACAGAGCAGGGTGTGCTAGCGTATAGATAATGTAAATATGGAATAATATGTCGCGCTCTTTGTTGAGTCTTATGCCTATGTAGGGCAGTATGCGAACCCTTTGCTTGCTTCTACAGGCTGATGCAAGATAAGATGGCCTAATGGAAACAATAACTTTGATGCGGGGGCGTGATAAATAATGCATTTCGCGAACAAATCCTCTGGGGACCGTGAAAGGTCACCCAGAGTTTACCCAGCAATATGTGGTGGAGAAAGATTCCAACTAAGAGTGGATTATTAAAGGGGAATTGATAATGTGGTCCGAAACTGAAGGACACTCCAGCATTAATCCAGTCCAGTCACCTCTGCTGGGACTCGTGGAATAATTTCTCTTAACGGGTCGAGAGACAAATCTACAATCCACCACTCTGCACGCTCCTTTCCGCACAAAGGGGCTTTTTTTTTGGTGCCGTTGGTAATGCCACCAATTTGCATATTTTTAATTGAGTGAATCTGCTTGGAAAGACATTCTCGCTGGTGCTAAACGGTGGCAACTATTGAACACACAAACCGTGAAGCTGTCAAACGTTTCGAGGTGAAATTCCCTCCAGGTTTGCCCTGGAGGCTGCCAGCGAGGGTAAACGAGGTTGTCATTCCCACAATAAGATCAATAGGAACGTATCGATTGTGACTCACAGTGAAGATGCTGGGAGCAGCGGAGTGCTGAGTGTGTCTTTTCTTGGCCATGGTTTTGTAATGGGGGAAAGAGGGATGCATTAGCTATACATCAAGCATTTGGAATGGCCTGGGACAAACCTCAAGTGTCTGCTTTCATGAGGCCTGGGCTTGGTAACTTAGTCTAGAACAGTGAACCCACCAATCACTCTGTTCTCCTGAGAGATGCGTGGGGGCCTACATGCGGGTGTGTGTGTGCATGTGCATGCGCATGAATATTGCTTTGATAGAAGATTCCGGACACGTCAGGTCTTTTCTTGTTTTACAAGCAGGGCTCGGAAAGGGGCTTGTTCACAATGTGGACCAGAGGCACAACAAGGGCAGCTGTCACTTGATAGCACACCTATTGTGCCATCCTTTCTTCAGAGTCATATTTGAAACAGAAGCCCTGAAGAGATGGAGGGAGAGGAGGGGAGAGAGGGAAAGACAGATATGCGAATGAAAGGAAGAGGGGGTTTTTCATCTTTGCCCAACCAGTGCTGCTGTCACAATGGGCAGGGTTTTAATTGGGCGTAGAGGCGAGAAGCCTGATGGAGACTGGCGGATATGAGGGAGGCACAACCGACTGTTCGTGCCTGGCTGGGAGGACCTCCTACGCCAGGCCCAGTGTAACTGAACATGTGACTGATGCATGCTGACAATCCTTGGAACTCGTTCCTTTTACATGGCAGATCATACAAATGTATTTTTGCTCCCCAAATGATCAACTTCATCCAAAGTGTAGTGTGGCTTGCTCGCGATTTAAGTCATTGTCTCCTCTCTCACATCGCTCGTCTCGAAATGTCAGGGGACTCGGTCTCGTTTGTGCTGGAATGTGAACTAGACTACGTATAACAATGTGCAGGGGGCACGCGCTCACTCTCCCTCTGTCTCTCCCTGCTTCTCGTAAAGCCTATTTGATTGAGCCGATTTACTGCTCCGTCTCTTTAAGAGGGAGGGAGGCTCTTTGGGCACAGAGAGAACACTTATAAAAGCAGGAAGCTCGATGAATTGGATAAGGGAGGCGGCCTCCCCTTTGAAGGAAAAGGACCCTGGGAAAAAAAAGGGGGGAAAAAAAAACCTTTTGTTAATCCCTAACGAGTGTCCTTGTAAGTTTTATGTCTCCTGCATTAAAAGCTAACGAGTTTGTAATTGTCTTGATGACGAAGAGAAGATATGGTGCTGTCTCCATAAGCTACTGTCTGTTGCCAGCCCTTCTATCCCCACTGCATATTATACTAGGGCTCCTTAATGGGCACTTACTAGTAAATGAAAACAGGAGTGATGAAACAGACTGCGTTATCGCTGGCTACATCATCGGTGCTTTCAGCCCCCGATGGGTTTTCGAGACTACGACACGTCTACTGAGCCGCGTGGTGGAGAGGTGACCGCGGACGTTCGCGGCTCGCGTCTAAGTCGTCCCTCCCCGTGCGCTGACGATCGTGGTGGGAGACAGCGTGTGAAGCGACGCCGGACCTGACGGTGGCCAAGGAGCTGCGTTCGTGTCCGCTGCCCCCACGTTGCTCGCTTGTTCACCAAGCCAGATGTCCTCGGAGCTCTGACTGGGGAAACCTCATGCTGGGTTCGGGTGTGTTTACCATTCAAAGCATCGGCAAATGTTTCCTCCCGTCATTGAAGTGGAGATATGTGTCCACTTCCCAGTAAACGGAGAGGAAGAAATGACGTCTGGATGGCTGGTGATGCACACGCGTATCGTGTCCTTGTCAACGTGGGAGCGCCTTGTGATCTCCTGACTTCAACTCTGAGCTCCCTGGTGTGATCTTGACGAGGCTGTGAGGCAGGTGAGGAGCATGAGGCACCACACTGGGGCCTCGTTGCTCCTCAGAGGAGCCCAGATGTGAATAAATTAGGCACTCTATGTTCTGTTTATGCTTGGGGAGATAACCTGCAAAAGCATCAAGATGATTCTTCAAATAGTTCCCCAAGGTGTGAGTTATTTGAGCGGGAACAAACCATTCATCTTTATGCGTTTAAGCGGATCTGGTAGCAGTCAAACCTTGGAGTAACACAGGACTGGTTTATTTTAATCTTTTCAACTTGGGGTTCCTTCTCCAAGTCCTCTTACCGCTAAAGTGTTTCTCTCTCTAATAAACCTGGAATATTCCACTTGTTCATGAATTGCTGTAGTAGATACAAAGACGTGTTCTGCACTTGGAAAACCCAATGTCTCTAGCATCTGCATGTGTGAGAGGGGGGATACAACATCCATTTCATCTGTCCAAAACCTGTTGAGCGGGACCTCCATCCGTGGGTCTGTCTCTCCCTCCCCCTCGAGCTGTCGTGGGGTTCAAGATTGCTAGTCTCGCGGGGCATGATCCTCTCCAAGTGAATGAAAATGGCTCACCCACGAACAAGTGGACTAATCATCGTTCTCTCGGATCGCCCTCAGAGATGTCTATCATCATTACGATCGTTATCCTCATTATCGCCATTCACGGCCTCCTCCACCTCCTCGCAGTCAGCCTGGCTGCTTCAAGAGCCCCTTCAGACGGTTTATCCTGGAGCCCTGCTGGGGCCTGATGCTCCAGTCAGACCCATCTGCTCCAGTCATCTCTCCTGAGGCCCAGCCCAGGTGGCTGTCTACCCTGCCTCTGACAGGCTTGGCAAGACTGATAGCCGTCTGTCTCAGGTCCTTAGCATTCACTGCTACCTACCTCGATGTGTCACGCCATCATTGTTATCATCTCAGTGAGGACCTGATGTGGCCGAGCGGAGGTGAAATCTAACAGAGCTTTGCTTGTGCCATAAAGCAAGTAGTAGGATAGATTTTCTATTCAGGATGTCTGAAAACCATTAACAAAATTGGATCAATTTTGGGGTTCATTAACTCGGCCTGATTTGAATGGCCCTATGGAATATTTAGCTTTATCGACCTCGACAATTTAAACAAGCAGACATAGACGTTTTTCCCCGCGCCATTTTTATGCATACAGTTTATTCAATTTACAGAGATTAACCGTCATTAATTGGATAAATTCTATCATTACACTAGGGATTATAGACCCTCAGAACAAACCGAATCCTCATGGGTCCTTGTTAACGAGGTGCAGAAATACTTCAACCCATGAAGACAACTAAAATGAACCAGAAGAGCTCATGTGCTGTTAATACCCCAAAATAGCTGTCTACTATTCCAGAGACGCAGATGATAATTCAGCTTGGTCTGTCTGAATCACAGCGTCTCATCGAAGACAACCCTCTCAAATGAGCCATGGATATATTTTTACATTTCCTGGTATTTCTTTCGCCCCGGATCACCTGTCACTGGGAAGTTGCGAATCCGTTGACTTTCACATACCCGCTCCCACCTCTCAACATCTCGGCTTCCGTCGGTTACCTCGACAGAAAGATAGAAATGTGATGAGGTGGGGGGTGGAGAATAGTAATTTTTTTCTGGGAGGGACTTTGCATTGGTCTCAGTTACACCTGGAGGAAACTTATATGGCAGACTGTAGAAAGTCTCATAGAGGCTCACATGTCTGGCCAGCTAAGGCGAAAGAAATGACCCCTGCCTCAATCAACCGATGGAGTTTGCAAAAGTCAACAAACGAACAGAATCATTTGGAGTCTTATCAGCTATCAAGCAGCTGTCACCAGGGTTTGCGTTTGGTCTTGAAGATTTCTCTCATCTGCACGGAATGCAGTGACGGCGTGACATTTGGAAGGATTGAGAGGAAGAAGGGGGAGGATTTGGGGGGTGTGTGTGTATGTGTGTTTTGGGGAAGCGGTGTGGGGCTGGGGAAGTGGGTGGGTGGGGACGCACAGCATTACAATTTTCACCGCTGGGCTGGAAATATATGCAAAGCTATTCATGGCTCTGCAGTGCTGTTGATCTGTGAGGAAGCACAGGCACTAACAGACGCACCAGTCTGGAAATACCAGATCAAGGTGCTTACACGCAAAGTCAATTGATCGCACTTGAAAGTGAAATGATTTTCCTGGAGATATGGCACTCGGGTGTTAATAGCAGTTGACAGGCAGTCAAGAAAATCCTCCACGCGCACTGCCAACCCTGTGTAGTTAAAATGTCACCCTGTCACCTAGAATCTGGGCTTTCGACAGAGCAAATGTAGAGCACAGATGTGTGGGAAAACAAAATAATCTGGATCGGAAGTTTTTCAATTCCAGACACAAGAGGGGGGTGGAGATGTTACCCAGATTACAAGCCTTGCGTTGGTGTGGGTCAGCATGTCTACGACTTGTATCCACAACCCTGCTGCCCAGGGCCAGATCACTTCATCAGTCTTGACTTGCTCTTTATCAGGAACATTGCACCCCTACTGTGAGTCTCCCAGTTGATAATAGTTTGAATGATGGGTTCTGATTTCCTGTGGCCGGGCATTATACTTATTTCCATATTTCTCAGTGTGTCTCTCTCACTCTTGCACCAATGGGGATCTCATTTGTTTTGGAGTGGGTTGTTAAAAGTGACATTTCCTTCCAGCTCTCTACTCCACAGGGTGCGCACCAAGGCCCAGGATGCAACAATGCTGCGAGTTACTACAATGCGTGTGTGTGTGTGTGTGTGTTGGAGAGAGAGGAGCAGTCGGTCAGCAGTTGATGTTTATTTTATCAGGCCTCTCTACTCTGAAGTCTGTCATCACTCATGTGTTTAATGCCACCGGGCAGAGACGCTACTTCCTCGTACTCCTGCTTTGAGGCAGGGGTCAACATTACTTCCTGTCCCCACCGTCTCAGAGGTTGAACACGGCAGTCACCTTGACCCTCATCAGTGAAAAGGGATGAGGTCAACAAGCAGGCTCTCTTTGTAGTCCCCTAGGACCATAGGCACGATGTGATTCGTGAACAGTATTCTTCCAGCAGAACTGCGACATGGTCCACGTGGAACACAGTCACCTCGGTAGGGAGCCTCGGAGGAGCGAGACTTGCCATCTCAGATTTTTACACCGCACGCCCTGTCAGGCATATCGCGTCAACTTGTTTGAGACTTCAGAAGTCGACCAGCAAAATTACAAGCTGTGCCACGGCGAACTGTCAAACGAACGGTTCCCTCTGAGCTGTGCTAAAGGCTCCATTTCTGCTGTTATTGAATTATGACTATTGTGCCGTGAAAAGAGGCCCGGAATGGTGCGTACCGTCAGTGGCAGCACCAGTCACAGGCATGACAGGTGTAAAAGTTGTTTCTTTTTTTACCCAGAGTTCCTTGTTGATGCAAGAAACACCAACAATATACAGGGTTATCCTCAGCTCGTTCTATCCCTTCCCCCTTCCCCCTCCTCTCTCCCCCTGCCCCTCCCCCCACACCCTCTCTACTGTCTTATTCTCTCTATTTCTCTATCTCTCCCTCTGACATTACCTCATTAGTGTAGTGGGGTGACACACACACGCATCAACACAGGCCCATGGCTGTGGTGCCCTCTCACGCAGGGGTGGGTAAGGGTTTGACAGGAGACAGCGGGCTGTTACTTAACAGACAGGCACTGCAACGCGTGGCAATGTAATTGCGGTGAAGGGATAATTTGACACCCACTTGGCTATGATAGCCTGCAATTCTGTGGCTCTTCCTGAACTCACACACATGCAGGGTGTGGAAGCTATGCTCCCCACTCAGCTGCCTGCCTGCCTGCCTGCCTGCCTGCCTGCCTGCCTGCCTGCCTGCCTGCCTGCCTGCCTGCCTGCCTGTCTGTCTTTCTTTCTTTCTGTCCGCCTGTCTGTCTGTCTGTCTGTCTGTTTGTCTGTTTGTCTGTATCTCCCTGTCTGTCTGCTTCCTGCCAGCCAGCCAGCCAGTCTGTCAGTCTGTCAGTCTGTCAGTCAGTCTGTCAGTCAGTCAGTCTGCCTGCCTGCCTGCTGGCACCCACAGGGCACTGCTCCAACACAGGCCTTTTCACCCCCTGGTTGGTGGTTCTTTCTCCTTGGAAATCAAATCACTTCAGAGGATGATGTTTTGTATCCAAACTGTTTACCCTGGGAAGTCGTGACGCCTTTGCCCCTCCGTAGTAGGCATTGTTTTAAAGTGAGGCTTCATTTCTGTCTATTCAATTCATCGAGAGTGACAGTGCAATTTGTCACTCACAGAGTCCTATTTTCAAAATGACGCCTGCGCATCATTGCTCAAGGACAAACAACGCAGCGGCACACATCTCACGTGTCATTCCGCTTCTTCTCTCCCCTTCCTTTCTCTCTCTCTTTTCTCTCTGTTGATTTATTTAGTGAAATGAATATGCCTCCCTCTTCCCCTTCCCTCTCTTACGAGACGCTTCAGATTCTTTCATGGATGAGGCTGAATAAAACATGTCTGACATCTTGTCGTCACTGAAATGACAAGCTGAAAATGGAAAGGAAATCGAAAATCTGTCCCGCATGTATTTGTTTCGGGGGCTGTACGTATGTGTGCCCTGGTTGGACAGTGATGACGAAGATCCCCCAGACTTGTGACTGACTGACTCCTTGCTTGTCTGGCGTCCCTTTCTTCCCCTTCCCCTCTGTTCTTACAGACGCTTCAGATTTCTTTCGAATGGAATTGATGTCTGCGAGATTAAAACATGTCCTGACAATGCTTTGTCGCACTGAATCATTGACAATATCTGAAAACTGTCGGAAAGGAAATCGAACAATCATGTCGCCGCAAAGTTGTAGTTTGTTTCCAGCCATAGGGGGGAACGCACTTTATCTGTACCCGGTATGTGTCCCTGTAGGTCTGCTGACATGATGTCCCGAGAGTTCCCCCAGAGCTTGGTGAACTGACGCTGTGTACTGCTTGTGTTTCGTTTGACCAAGACCTGCCGACCCGATTGTTGTCGACTGTTATAATCTCTTCGGTTTTGAGATTTATCCCTCAACTTCTGACAGTGAGCTGAAACTCTTGCAAATCTGTCGACTCCAGGTCTACCCTCCTGTTTGAAAGAGCCACTCTCCTCTGATTTACAGATCGTATTTTCTGTGTGGATTGGATTTCCCTGAATAACATTTGTCTTGAATACCCTGACAAAATCTTATTTTCACCAGTTTCCTTGACTCACTCATCTTTAGCCCATCGTTCGTTCCTCAGCCCTTTATTGTTCCTGCCTGCCCACCGCCCCAGAGCCTGCCTACGGCTCTCCTTTTATTCTCTCTCTCTCTCGCTACTGTTCCTCTGCTCGTGCTTCGCCTCTCTCTCTCTCTGTCTGCTCTTTACTCTGTGTAGTGTGTGTGTCTCTCTCTCTCCATCTATATCTCTCCATCTATATCTCTCTCTCTCTAGTTTTCTCCATCTCTCCTACTCTCCACCTCTCCATCTCTCCACCCCCCCACCCCCCCCCCCTACCCCCACCCACCCTTCACCCTGCTGACTGATTCAGAATGAGACGTTCCTGGTGTGTCCGGTGATGATAACATACTTCATCATATGGGCCTGCACTGCGAAACTGTAGCCCCCCCACCTCCCCACTCCCCTTCTTTCCCCCTCCACAAGCTGCTAACACTAAGGATGG
This sequence comes from Plecoglossus altivelis, assembly GCA_036571765.1. NCBI lineage: Eukaryota > Metazoa > Chordata > Actinopteri > Osmeriformes > Plecoglossidae > Plecoglossus > Plecoglossus altivelis. The sequence goes on from BROE01000019.1 coordinate 4,354,323, forward strand.
TAATGTACAGATCACCCAGGCTGCAAAGAAGAGGCCAGGCAGAGCAAGCAGACTCACACATACACACACACACACACACACACAGGCCTGTAAGAGAGACAGAGGCAAGCTCTCTCCTCTCCCCCACAGAGGGCTACAGACAGGTGTTCTCGCAAAATCTGGACACGGAGGTGTGAGATCATAAAGAACAGTTTTATCCCAGTAACACAACACCTCTGCCATGTCCAACCAGCCCCCAACTTCAACACAAAGTTCTATGCATTTCCTTTCAAGTTTTCATCGCTGAACATTTGCAGTTGACGAGTGTTCACTTTATGAATTGCCGAGAGGTACTTTTCAGAGCAGTAATGTCAGCAATGTCCTTGACAAGATGGGGTTTAAAGAGAAGTGGCTGTGTGCGTAAAAGCAATTGTGCGTACAGATAACACAACCGCAGCAATACAAAACTGTATTCAATTCAGTTGCGCTGAATATGCCAAGCACGCTGGAATCACTAAGTCTCAAATAAGGGCTGAAATTTGCTCGACACCATCCATAGTTTACTCACAGTTGCATGTTCTGGGAAATGTTCCAACCCTACGTTAGCGAGCAGAGAGTGCATGGTACCTACCACTAATGAATAGGTTGAAGTTTGCTCCAAACATCGTGTTCCTTTGTGGGGTAGCTGGTTTTACAGCATGATGTGCGAACAGGTGCATGTTCCTCTCAATCACCGTAGACATTTTAGGCTGTCGTTCAGCGGACTAAATCTAGACTCAAAGGATCCATACTTTTAATCGCGGCTCCTTAAAAGGTTCCTTTCAAATCTCGGTGAAGGAAATCGAAAACACCCACCAGCGTCTAAGAGCAGTGACTGTTACGGCGGCGTCATGGGCCACGTCAGCCAGCACTATTCATCAGGGCTGAAGCTGTAATCCGGAGGCATGTTTCCAGGGCGTCCCCAGTACAGAGGACAACGCCAAGACTGTGACACCCCGTAGCTTCTCTTTATTAACATATCTTCAGTCTATCAGCCAGATTGGCCGCTCCTGAATCCATCTGTCACCGTCGCTCTGTCAATTTGTCTTCCGGGCCGCCATTCCCGGGGCCCGTGCCGTCCCGGCGTTTCTGAACAACAGAGGCTCGTAATGCGACTGTCAGGAGGAAGTGGGCCGACAATCGATGTCTGTGTTCCTGAGTTATTCATTACGCCGCGCAGACAGTGCTATCAAAGCCCCAAAGAAAGATCCCATTACCATGGGGGCTTGCGAGACACTTGCTTGTAATTACAACCTCTCTGCGATTGCCTCCTACTGTACAAGCATTTGAATAAGGAGAAGACAAAAAGAAAAGTCGGGGTCTGCATCGCCATGGCAACCCCAGGCACTTTTTTTGCGGAAGGACGCCGTGTACCCAAACTGCCTAATGAACCCGAATAGAGCGGCTGGTACGTTGAATAAATAGAGGATGATGCCATCTTTGCCATCGTGCAGAACGATCTCATAGTCAACAGCACCTTTAGAAGATGTGCAAGAGTATCTCAACGATCGGCAGGAATTCGTCCATTTCGGAAGAGATGAACGTTTAAAGCGCACGCGTACGTTCCTAATCTGGCAGCAAGATGGTTTGGTGATCAGTTGCGCTTCCTCTCTGGCCTCTCTGTGTGGTGTGTTCACGTTCTCCCTGCACTCTCATACATTCCCTCCGCAAAAGATCCCCAATGAAACCATCCAGAACAGATGGCTTCACCTACCCACGTCCCCTGGCCCAGGACATGGGGGAGCACTTGGACTTGGCCCCCTGGTCACCTTGATGTGACTGGTCACTGCTCCCAGCTGCCCTCAGAGGAAGGCCAGCAGGATGGGAGAAAAGCAGAGAGGGAGTTTCATGGATGGACGGTCAAGCGTGGGCGTGCTGGTGTCTCAGCCCCCTGTGTGTCCACCCCAACCTTTCTTCATCTTCTCTCGCAGACTCACACACATACAGACACACACTAAGCGGTTGGATTGTGGGTGGGAGAGTGACCAGTGTCTTTTGAATGTTGAGAGGTAAGTACTTGAAGCAACACAACAGCGTGAAGTGGAGACTGGCCTGCTCTTTGTCCTCAAGTCGCTAGGGCAACAGCATCCTGTCATTTCCTCATGAACGCTTTGATTGAGAGCCTGGGGCATGTGGGAAATCCAGCTTGAAGCCTGTCTGCACTCTAATGATCCGTATTTGTCACTCCTTATTGAAGCCCTGGACTAGCTCATAAACAATTCATGAGTGTAGCCCCTCTGAAAGCTGAATGCCACAGCATGAATGAATAGAAAAATTGTTTTCCTACTTCAATATATTTTAGGCAAAATTTCATAATGACAGGTCTTTTGATGTTCACTGGTTTGATGGTTTAATTGAACAGTTGTTCAAGTTTTACAGGTGTGTGTGCGTGCGTCCCAAATACCAATGACAGTAAGACGAGTCACAGCCTCATCGGTGTAACCTCTGACCTGCCTTCAAACTTCATTCGACTTTCATCTTCATCACTTTCATGCCGCAGAGGAGCTGGTCAATTGCTCCAAATGAGCCAATCGGCATTAAGCATTTCTATCCTTCAATCGGTCTCCTTTCCGTGGAACCCCGCCCCCTTCCGGTGACCCTGCGGCATTTAGTCCAAGCCTGCGCTCGAAGAGGATCATCAAAACACTGGGACGTTGTGACCGTGTGGTCATCTGTCCCCATCAAGGTGAAAGGTCGCAGACATGTATGACATCAGCCCAGGTTCCTTCGCATCATCAGGCTGCTTGCAGCGTCTCCAGCTGCAAGATGGAGCGCCAGGTTTCCTGCCAACTCATGTTCCACCAGGGACACGCCCTCCTTGGCCCTCGGCCTCCATGTGACTCGTAATGCTCGGTAGTTATTCCACAAGCCTGTTGGTCGGGTTCAACGGCGGCGGCGGCGGCGGTTTAACCTTTCACATTGACCTTTGCCGTCCGTTCGGTGCCAGAGTGGGTGTGCGGGCAGACGCAGTGGAGTTGTGTGGAGGAGGAGTCTGTCGAGGAGGGCACACCATCATCCTCCTGATCCCCCATAAGCTGCCTAAATCCTCGGGAACAATGGCTCTCCATTATGGAAATGGAAAAATGGGAGTATTACATGATTTCTTATCTCTGGGCTCTCAACCAGTGGGGGTGATTCGAGAAATTGGAACAACTGTTTATAGCCGAGGTCCCTCGTCACGTTCTGCGTGTGGTGTGCGTGCGTGTGTGTTATTTTGGAACCTAATGAAACATGTCTTGTAAATGCTCTGTAACCCATGAGATTCGTTTGTGATGATGCAGGTTTTTCCCTTAATGGACTGCTACTGTAGGTGAGCCTGTAAATTAATGACCGCAAAACGGATTGCCCCCAATGATGCAAGCAGGCGAATCTGTGCCGTAGGTGAGTAATGAGAATGGAATTCAGTCATTGCAAGTGTCTCAGTCTTCACCCTCTCTCTCTCTCTCTCTCCCTCTTTCTCGTTCTTTGTTGCATGCACCTCCTACATTCTTCCAGGCCTCCTCAGGCCTCGTCATGACCCAGCCCCCCCTCCCCCCCCACTCAACCATTCCTCCAGCAAATACATTTCATGTCATTTTGTCTTTCACAATCCACTTCATTTGGAGGCTTACAAATTCTATTAGGGGGGGATCCTGTGAGCGCAGCGCGGCCCGGGCGCTTCACGGAGCAGGAGGGGGAGTCGCCTCGCAGGGGGAACGAGGCCCTAATACTAATAAACGGGCACGACACTGCCTCTGCCTCCCTCGCCCTGTGGGACGTGAGGGAGAGAAGGCTGAGTAATTGGAAAATATCCCTGCCTCGTATCCCAGAGAGAGCCCCCCCCACACACACAGCCACAGTACCCCCCCCCTCCCCCCAGCCTCTCCTCCCACAACCTCAGCTCCACACCGCCCCTTACTCCACCCCTCACCCTCCTCTGCACTGCACAATGAGACACACTGTTCCCGTTTTGGATCATAAAACACACAATTAGCCCAGTTTGAGGGAGTCTGCTTGTATAGGGATGTGCTTGTAGTGTTAGGGAAACGGACTGGAAATGTTTGCATGCGTCTGTGTGTCTTTAGCCCAGGCTGGGTGTGGAGGAGGGGTAGGGCCCTCCTGTGGTCTTCACACTGGCTGCCAGAATGTGTTTGTATACTACACACACACTACAAATGCTTCAACTTAGGGGACTGGCTTTGAGGCAACAACGAGGTTGCGAACTTTCCGTCTTCGCCCCGATAAATGTGGAGATAACTGCAGCCGATTCTCTTTGCGGTTCAGACATCAGACACCAAAAGCATAGAGATCATTAAGTACAACTATACACTGTGCCAGGAACACAAGACAAATTTCTACGAGGGCTTACACATTGGTATACCTGGCTTTACCTGTCATAACTTGAACCTGAGTTTCTGATGCATGTGCGGTGAGCCGTGGCTGGTTTCAACATGTTCTTGTTTTTATAGGTCAACCATCATTTTCAATATCCTCGGTGTAACTTGAAAGCACTGTTGTATTACAGTAGCGTACTTTAAGCTAGAAAGCAAAAAGGAAGAGCAGCTTTGTGTCAGTGCTTGCTACCTGCCTTCATCTTTTGTTTTCTCTTTGGTGAATTTCTACTCAGGCTATATTTGGAAGGCGTCTGGCTTTATTTGCCCAGATGACAGATATGGAAAATACTCCTCCACGCAGAACCAAGGCTGGAGCTCAAAGTCTACAGTGGAAGTATATCAACTTATCTAGTCAATTGAAAGAAAAATGGGACCAGCATTTGATCAAATGATTCACTCTCAGGTGCATCAGGTTTGAAGTATTTGAGTGAAATGCCATCGCTGGCATTGAGAGTAGAGGACGTCACAAAGACCTGCATCCTGACTCAGTCTTTGATCATCGAGATCTTTCAGTGAGTCCATCTGCTGTTGGACTCTGCGTCACTCTGGGCTTCTGGCCTCATGTAGCTCTTCATCTTGGTTCATTGTGTCACAGCCTGACTGGATGAACTGGCAAACTTCAAATGCAAAAGTGATTGATTGCGTGAGCCAGTGGAAGTAACAGGAACAAAGAAGTCTCTGACAGGTCCCATACATTAGCATCAGGGAGATCCTCTCAACGCCTTCCCATTCGCAGCTGTAGCCTTCGGGTTTTCAATCATGTGGATTCATACCGGTGCTTCGTGGACAATTTCATGTTCACATAATCATACTCAATGCTCTGATGAAATGATGTTAGGCTCACTGCCTCTCCGCTCACTCATGTAACACACTGTTTATGTTCCGGTTCTGCAATTGTAAATCTGCCGTTTGAATCAAGTTGTCTCTCTGTGACATTACGGCAAATTGCGGCCCCCCCCAACGTTTGTCACCCATCAGTAAAATGTAGTCACACTCCCAGTCAGCTTCGCGTCACCTCGTGAGAACGGTGGGTCATCGGGGGGTCTGGGTCATTCGAAATTAATTAGCCACCTGCTTCCCTGTGCTGTAGCATGCGGTTCAAGGGCATTAGGTACTTCCTGGGCCTTGAGGGACTGGTTTAGTCATTAATCCTCGGGATGTGCACAGGTTCAGGATCAAGTTCATGGAGCAAGCGCCTACTTGAACTCTTTGGCTGAGCTGCCCCACAGCAGGGGGGGGGGAAGAAAATGAAGCTTTGTTTTGTCTGTAACAGGAACAGTAGCAGATCATTCCTCAGGTTTGACCAAATGAGCAGCTTTCTTACTTGCTGCTACTAGAACGTCAGTCAAGTAGACCTCTTCTGTCGCGACAACACCATCGATGTTTCCAAGCTATATGGCAGAGATTTGTGCTGCCATGTCTCAAAATATGAGCAAAAACTGCATTCATATTCTCCTAACATACCCTGAGAAAATATGCAGGTGCAGTCTCAATGCTCCCACACAGATGCCAACAGTTTTATTGCTGGTTTACATTTTGGGCGTTAACAAGTACAGATGTGGTTATTCTTGCACTATGTTTGATATGCTCTTGTTTATATGAAAGAACCAATGATTTTAAAAAGCTTTTAAAACGCCCTTTGTCTCTAAAATGTTAACAAGTCACGAGTGGTTAAATGATCACATATCACATCACCTAATATCCGAGTGAGAATTCGTTTTGCTCTAACCTGGTTTCAGGCCGGCTCAACAGCCCCTCAAAACATCTATGCACTTCAACACAATTTCCTCCGATGGGATTTTGCCGCAGAAATCAGCGTTGCAGCAGCGGGTAGGTGGTGCGGCTGCACCAGCGTATTCAGCGCCTCTCTCTGCAGGCAGAGGTTGGAGTCAGGGAGCTGAGGAGATGATGCCTAACGGTCTGTCATGCTGATGTTCCTGCCTGCAGAGCTGCAGACATCTAAATAAAGACCCTGGGTGAACACGCCGCTGGTATGACAAGGGCCGCTGTGGTTCACAAACAAAGCCCAGGGGATGGAAGTAAGACCGCCACACCGGTGAACAGTTTAATGTTGCAGTCCAAGACTAGACAGACCGTCGGGATTGTCGAGAGGGGGGTTTCGAAGAAGAACAGGGGCGTGTGGCGGAGCAAAGGAGGTAACAATGAGATGATCTATTTGTAGATCTCGTTCTCTAATTGCGTCTATCTGCTGTGCTGTTGCATCATTTAGGAAAACATCACAGACTGATTAGCCTCAGTTCTGGCAGGGACCGTCAGGCAGTTCTGTACTGTACGGTAAGTGTACTCTAGTTACAATTTATAGAGTATGATTTCCTTCATGTTATCATTATGCTAAGACTGAAGCCGTTTCCGTGGCAGCTGGCATAGTGACACCTTACATCAAACACTGTAAGGCTTGAGGTGACTGCCTTGACACCTCCGTGTTTCACACACCTGGCAGCACCGAGCCAGTAAATTCCTTCCGATGAAGTCGTAATGAACTGTCTGTTGGCTTTGGCATCTTCAAGTACGCCTTCTGAATCCCCTCTGACAGAGTAGTCCTCCGCTCCTCTCGCCTTTTCTCTACAGAGTAGCTTGTTGCTTTTCAGCCTGTTGCTTCTCTCCTCGAGTGTTTGACCTGCGTCTTGGTAATAGAGCTTCCAAGCGCTCGGAGCCGGTTAAAGAGGTCACATCTGCGGGGGGGCTTACCTGTGACTTGACCTTCGTGTTGACAGACTTACCGGAGGCCGGCAGCCAGACACGGTGTTTACACCTGGTGTGGTGCCCTTGGTTTAGTAACATTGCAGCGTCTCTGCCTGACTGAACATGATAGGAGTAGTTCTCACCTTCTTGGAACTGCTATTCAGGGGGTAATCGTGAGCGTTGATGAGCTTCTGTCATAAATAGTCAAGGATAGAGTCTTTGGAGGCAAACAGGAAAAGCTTGATGATTGTACGCTACTATTGTACACTACTACTCTACTGTTCGTGTTTCGTAAGAAACTTGAAACACCAAAAAAATTTCTTCTTAACATGAATGTTGCCATTTTGATTCCAAGTGAGTTCAGCGTTTGTATACAGCATAGTTGCCTAAATTTGGAGACGGTGTTGGGGAGGCAGTGCACAGAATTGGGCTTGTGTAATTAAAGCTGACTGTGGTTCAGTTGAGAGGAGGGCAGGCCAGTCCATTTATCTTCCCCTCCTAATGAGGAGCGACCAGGACAGCTGAATTAGCCAGCTCTTTGTCACCTCCTCACTGACCTTTGTAAAGGATGCCCCTCTGGAGATGAGACGGGTCCGTGCGTGTCTGTGTGTGTGTGTGTTCGTGGCAATGTAGCTTGTCTAGTGGTGGGCCGGGGGGGGGGTGCTTGTGAGAGCCAGAGTGCCCCACCCATCCCCAACCACACAGGTAAACGCTACTGTTCCTGGCCTGCATTCAAACTCTTCGTGATCATCGCACATTCTTTCACACACACGTTTGAGCATTTAACAGGCTGGGGTGGAGAGAGGAATCAGAGCTGTTCAGCTGGAATTGTGAGTGACAACTCCAAACCCCAGAAAACACAGAAATCCTGTCAACGCGTTAAACAATGTAAACGCTCTTCTAACTCGTGTAGTTTGAAATGTTTAAGGTGACTGAAATAGCAAACTGGGTGTTTGGCTTATCTAGACAAAGGACCATGTGGGGCGATTGTGAGGAAAAATAAATAATTCGAATAACATGTTTAAGTAATTATGGTTTTCAGGATCCATTTTTCAGGCCCTCTGGGCCATCGGTGCACTCACACTGAGACACTCCCTTCTGATGCACAGGTCACCAAAAAGGGCTGCAATAACTATATATGAACGTATTGATTCTTTGTTCTCGCATGATACATTGCATAGATCTTGAATAACTACAACCTTGCATAATCATGTTCTCTCTCCAGGCAATAGAATATCAATTGAATACATTACTGTGGCCATAATGAATCTGCTGCTCAGGAGACTCACTGTTTGTGGACTGCAGTTATTGGTCAGACCAAGCGTGAAACATCAGAGAATCAATCACAGAGTAACGCTGTGTATCCTGAGGTGGAACGTTCACTTTTGGCTTGTTCGTGTATTTTCAGATGGACGTCTTTAGCGAAGGAAAATGCAATAAATACACCTTGCGAGTCTATTGGTGTATTACTGAGTGGCCGTTCGTCTACATGATGTAGAAACGTGTGTGATTTCCATTGTGCTTAGCCCAACAGTGATTTTGTTTCTGAAAATGTTTAGACTTTAATAGAGATATCAGACATAACTTTTTCCTCTGCTATCTACTTTAGAAAGCTGCTCATGCATTCCTTATAGGTGGAATGAACAGTTAAGCATAAAATGTGCAAACGTTTATCAAATATTTCCTATCATAGCCTCCTGCAGCCCTTTTCACTGTTGTGTCGACAGGGGAGATTACCTTAGATGTCCCCCAGGCCTCCCCACAGCGAAAGCCTGTTCTTTTTACATAACCCAGACCATAATCTGATACCTGGTGCGGAGAGGATGGATGTGTCGATAATACTGCCTGCCATGGTGTCATTCTCTGTTCTAATTTACTGAGTTCACCTGCTGTGGAGAATACTGAATATGCATAGGCTGTTGTGTAAATGGTGTCACTTGCTCTAAGGTATGTAGATTGTCGGACTTCTTCGAAAGCATTTTTGATTTGATTCTATGGATTTTGTCATACCAAAGTATGCTTCTTGACTTTTGTCAATGTAGGAATGCTTGTTTTGTTTGCAAAATGTTCTTAATTGACGATAATGCATAAAATAAGCAGGCTGGGCTAAATAATGAGCTGCTGTCAATAATTCAGTTTTTATTCCTTAGTTCATAACAAAGCATTACAACGGTAATTGTTAAATTAGAGGCGAACGTCCGTACTTGTCTGAAATGTTCACTTTGCCGATGGATTACATGGGAAGAAGTACCACCTGTCATGACAGCCTGGACAGAATTCCACAGACAGCACTACTTGCGCCGGGGAAGCGCATGCACTGTAAAGCGGCACTGCGGCATCGCCATATCACTGCGCCCGGTGCCTTCTCCGGGATCCTGAAGCACGGACTGGGAGAGGAGAGCCCCTTTGCTTCCTTGCGGGATTTATTTGTTTGCTAATTTTTTCCTTTTGTTTTATCTTTTATTGACCATTCGTATCCGTATGCCTGCGACTTGCCTGGACGGTCCTCACTTGCCAGGGTTTGCATTTCTTGGTTTTGCATGACGTGTCTTGGAGGAAAAGAGGCTCGCTTTGTGTGTTAGTGAAAATAAAGCGGAGCTGGAGCAGGAGGCAGTGCCAGTCGCTGTTGTGGGCTGGACTGGCCACGGAGCGTGAGATTTACTGACAGAGAGGCAGACAAAAAGGACTGAACGAAGACAGCTAGAGAGAGTGTTATATAGCAGGGAACGAGAAATTGGAGGGCGAAAATTGCTTTGAAACGATTTACTACAGCTGTATATTATCCTATGTCATTAGAGCAGTGCTGGCACAGGGCATCAGGTTAAAAGGGATAGGTACTGGGAAACAGCAGCTTAAGACCGTTATAGGAAAGCTGGATTTGGCTTCAAGGCTGAACAAGACCCAACTGCAGCATAGACAGGGATGGTTTTTGAATGGTTGTGGCATAGACGAGTTTGGGATTTTCAAGAGATTGTTTTCCCTTCTTATTATGCATGTGTTCAAATGTGCCAAATTTGCATGCCATTGTAATGTGCTGATGTGCAACATTTGACACATGCGGGGTTTCAGGCTATAGATTTATTACTTGTTCATACACGTTCAACCCCATCCACCTTGCTGAGCTATGCTTGGACCATGACATGTAAAGTTGGAGATGATGGGATTGGCTGTGACTGATGATCTAGGTGTGTTGGGTGGTGCTAGGATAAGGTGTGTTCCCACTGTGTTTGAACATTCAGAGGTATGCGGAGGAGAATGATGAAATAGGGACTGGCTTGGATGGGGCTGGGGGACTGTTTTTGTGCGTGTCTGTAGAGTTTGCTACATTCCCTAATAGATGATGTCATGCAGACTTTAGCAGCCACTGGAGGATTTTCAGCACTAATGCCGGGAATGAAAAGAACGATGTGTGCTCAGTGTGTTGGGATTGTGACACCGTGTGACGTGGAGGTGTCCCGATAAGGTCATGAAGATGAACATATGACTGGGCTAACGCAGAGTGACAACAGCGCGTAGCTTAGAGGTCACGGCCTGCGTTGCCTTGCTTCGGACCGAGGTAACCACGTGTTCAAGTTGGTTCCCGCGGGATGTGTCCGGAGGTGTTGTCTTCGGGGGGGTTGAACAGAGTTCTGGATGGGACAGGTCCCCTCACAGACCCCGCAAGGGCGAGATGTCACGAGATGAGATTAAGGAAGACAGAGGGAAAGGGTTTCTGGGTAGAAGAGGCGACTTGTTGAGTTTGCTGTGGAGCAACTTGTTGATACTGGGTCATAAAAGGGTGAACTGTGTGTATAAATGAAATGCGTTATGACACGCTCCCCTGTTACGGTGGGCTGTATTGCTCTTAATGCACTGTATGCTGGCCATTCCATTTCCAGGAATGACAGCTTTAAACACTTACAGGGTGGAGATGAGAAGAAAAATGAAAGCGACACCATTTGGTTCGGTTGTCGTGTGAGGGACAGTGTTGTAATGGCTATGCCATACACAGTCAGAAGCTGAGGTTCCTATAGCTGAAAATGGGTTGAAAGTACTTATTTTGTTGAATGATTTGGTAGGGTGAAGTGAGCAGAAACAGCTCGAGATACCAAGTGAGGAGCACTTAAAGCACATAATGATCTCAGCCAAAGGGCATAATGATTACCCATTTAAAAAAGCACAATCTGGTCTGTAGATGAGTCTGTGGTCACACTAATGAAAGATTCATTCATCTTGCATTCGCTCTGTATGATATCCCTACCTTTTGAAAACGGCTCATTGACTTAATGCATTCTACAGCCGGCCCTGCAGAGAGAACATGTTGCAAATGTGTGCTCTCTTTTCTCTTTGCCTTCCAGGAGAGAGAGCCGCCCCGGCTGCCTGTAAGGAGAGAGGGTTCCTGGAGGAGGAGGATGTGGCATGCTACAGTCAGCTCACCATGGCAGGACATGGCCAGTGACCAGACATTTTGTTCAACTTGAACCTCTTTTTTTTTTGTTCCTCGCTCTTGGAGTTGACAGTTTTTGACCTCCAGCACATTGTTTCACTCTGTGCTAGCAGAATTCATGGACCACCTTTTGGGATTTGGGCTCGGAACCTAGCATGCTAAAAGTGACTCTGCAGTCTCTCAATAAGCTAATGCCCTTTGGATATTATATGACGCCTCGCTCTCTATTGGATTCCGCACGCTCACGTTCGAATTTACTGCTGGTTGGAAATTGTGGCAAACCTGTGTAGGAGTCCTTACTGGTGGGAGTTAAGCTGCACCTGGAACTGTTGCTCTTAAACAGGCTTGGTTCTCTCAGCTCAACAAGCACTTAGGTGGGCTTTCCCTCAGAGGCAATGGATGGCCCTCGGTCCAATGGGCTGCGCAAAAAAAGGAAGTCTAGGTCAAAGAGGGATCGGGAGCGGATATCAAATGGGATAAGGAACAACCACGTGAGGGGCTCTGTGTTTCGCTTCTCCTCCGACTCTGAGCGAGAGGGGGCCAGGGAGCCCTCATCCTCTCGTCCTAGGCCCCCCAGGAGGAAGAGGAAGGAGTCCAATTCCTCCGAGGAGGACATCATCGATGGCTTTTCCATCGCCGGCTTCATGACACTTGAGGCGCTGGAGGTAAGTACTACCCTTCAGTCTGCGCCTACGCTGCTCTCTCTTGAGATGTGCTCGGATACGTGTTTTTTTTCCAGTGTTTAATCAGTGCTTTGCTATCTTGGTTGGAAGGCCCCCTAAATCCTTTTGACGCTATGTTAAGATGGGCTTGTTATTGTCTCCAGCCCAGGCTACTGCCTGGCTGAGTGGACTGGCCAAAACCTTGGCTCCTGTGTGCATAGTTTGGTGTTGTGGGAGCTGGATATCAACAGATGTGGCTTTAAACAAGTTTGTTCAGCCAGAGATCTATATCTCTATCGCAGAGCGTGTTGTTGTGCACTGCTCAGGATTTGTTTGTACAAGAATGTGGCAGACAAGGGCTTACAGTTGGATGGATTGCATCCAGAAAGTCTAGAAGGTTCTAAGCCCCCAGCATGGCACTAGTGGAACTACAGGACTACAACCAAAATCCTCTTGGGAGTGGTCCCCTGATTAGCGAGTTGACGTTGGTCTTTGTTGTGGTTTTCAGATGACCAAATTATGGATGAAAACATACTTTCACTACTTTGATATGCCTCTCTGCAGAGCAACAGACCGCAGGTACAAACTCTGTACGCTCCGGATGAAAGTGTCTTCTGAAGGAATACATTACCTTATTTTCCACCGGCAAGATGTGACAGTTTTAGTCAGTGGTATCCTAACATTCTGCGGTGAAACAGTTTGCTGTTTTCCTCCTGCCACTCCCCATTCATGTTGTTTCTCAGTGTGGCCTGTGCAGTATCACCAAAAAGCTATGTGTTTTCTCCTTACCGACAAACCCTTTTGGGTTTCTGCGCGCCAGTGAATTGCTTGTCAATTTTGCAGAGTAGCTCTCTTGAATTTCAGCAAGGTGTTCTCATTCAGCGCATAGAAATCCTGATGCTCCGCAAGCCCTGCTGCAGCTGTCCTTTACAAGTGAACTCTCAGAGGTAGGCTTTCCATTAAGCCTGCCTATTGAGGGATGCGAGAGGCTCCGGGTTTTCAGTGTCAAAGCATTTTGAGTAAAATTACCAAATGATTGTGCCGCACTTCTTTTAAAGCTCTCATCGTACAGCAACACAATAAATGCAATGTCACCTTTTGTACCTGCTGGAATTCAATGTTACACATTCATTGTGTAGTATTTTTAATATCCATACGAAGCTTGATTTGGTCAAGGCCTAAAGTTCTACTACCCATTGAAATCGATCACTCGGCGGAGTTCATAGTGCTCAAACAATGACGAGTTTGCAAAAGAGGAACTCATTTTCATTGGTTGAATGAATAGTTAAAGGACCTGCACTCATTGCCTGCTGTGTAGCGGTGCTCTCGTTCTATAGCAGGGGCAGTCAAATCGGTTATTCCCCCAGCAAAGCCTGATGGGAAATATACACCAGTACCTTATCATAAGGCACTAAACGGCTGTCGTCAATAAATATCATGTCATGCTGTCACTCATAGTGAGGGATTTCTCACTTATGCCTAATCATATCACTATAGCCTATTTTGGATGACATGGTTAAGGATGACTGACATTTTGTAATAAACTCAAGGTTACTCAGCTGCAAAATATTCATTGCTAAGCTGTCTGGGATCTAGTATGAAATGATAATTGTCCACAAAAGACTAATAGAATTTAATGAAAATGAATCACTGGGTTGGTTTCTGCCAACTGCTGAAGGGTTCATGGCAACAAGCTGATTAATTAGATCAAAAATTAATTTGATTAAAGCATGTGGCGTGTAAGTGCAACTTGCTACTCGCTAAAACTTTACATGAGTGTTCTTGTTAAATTGTTACTGCAAAAGTTAGTTACAAAATAATAGGCAGTGGAACAATTTCAGTTACATAATTTGAACAGTCTGGAATTACACACTGTCAGAAGAACGGCTGTGTAAATGAGCCACATGATTATTACTCAGGGTGATACTTGACAACACGAATGTAATTGAGGTGAGTAATTACAGTCATACCAATGTACGATTGCATATTAAACACATGTGATTCGTGTTGTTACATTGCTTATTACTCTGTACACGCAAGCACACTGTAACAAAGGCACTTGTTATGTAAACTGTAAACTGATAGTCTTTGGCAGACGTTCGTGTTCTAATCTATGTAGATGGCCTCCATCAGAAACACACTTTTCAGATGAGAAAGCACAGAGAGCATAGAAGAGAGAGAGAGAGAGAGAGAGAGAGTGAGCGAGCACAGACAAAGAAACAGAAAAATAGCGATGGAGGGAGAGAGAGAGAGAAGAAAACTGTAGCTGTTCATTGTGAAGAATAACACCTAACTACTTACGGTGGCTCATAAGGCCAAAAATGCCACTTCAAACCTTGAGCAGACAAAGCTAGCATCTAGTCTTCAGTGTACTACTGAGCACATCTGCTGGGTTGAAAGAGAAAACGCAAACGATTCTTTAATCACACCCCCGAGGTACTCAGGGGCACGCTGCAAGATATTTTCCTCTCATCACAAAATACCACTTTTTTTCCAAGCCCTCTATTAATTTCCCACCTTCCACTACCATCTATTTCAGCCTCTTGGCAGTAATGCCAGATATTCATTTAGCTGCGTTCTGAAGCTGTCAACGAATGATGTATGATGTGTGGTAATGGACTCTGGCAGCTGAGTGACTGACACATCAAATATGATGTTCTGTCATCACTGGATGTGTTTAAGGCCACAGTGAGATAATCCTACCTTAGGGATTTTGAACTCCCCAGTACGCGAAATATGTTTGCAAAACAATCAAACTTGAAATCATGAAAAATGGACTAAATCCCAGTTTTCAAGGCAAGCTTTCTGGTTAGAGAGCAGCCACTCAACGAGAGGAGAAAGCGGAGGAGGAGGGGGAGTAGAAGTGGGGCTTCTCAGATCAATGTAACATGAACTGAGGCAATGGACTGGTCCCCATTCCCTTGGCCTCACTCAAATCCTCATTGATCTCCCATACCAGTTTACATAGCTGTCTAGTGCACTTCCTATGTAGATACCCTGCTGAGGTTTATGAAGGGCTTTGTATCATTAATCTTCTTTCATCATCTGGTCAAATATATGTTCAGCGTTTGAAACCAATACACGTGGGGAGTTGGTGCAAATGAAATGTCGTTTCTTAGACTGTGGCGTGTACATAACCGGATGCCTACTCATGATCATGGCGTGCAAAGACGCTCGTCCTAGTGGAATGTCATGCGTGATGACAAGCAAGCTGCCGGATTCCAGATGCATGGAAGATGGATGGAGTGCCCATGCCTGTGTCCAGGAAAAAAAAGTCCTTTAAACACTAAACACCATCTAGGGTCATTTGCAGCGTGCAGCGAGAAAACAGTTGTTAACCACAGTAAATGTTTGCTCTTGTGATTGAATGCGCAGGGAGGGAGCTTGTTCACGGGGCAGTGGGGAGACCCCTGTAGATCTCATATTAAAATAGGTTTACACCAACCAGCCAGCATCTGTTCATGGCCACACTGCGCTGCCTCCCCAGCTTGTAATCCTAGATGCCAAAAACGTTTAGGATGATACAAATGTTCTTAGCACAGCTTCTTTTGAAACCTATAACTGTTTCATTGGTCAGGATAAATGGTTCTGCGTGATTGGTGGAGAGGCGGAATGAGTACACTGATATGTGCCTAGGCTATTCAGAGGATCGGTGAATTGTCTGGTGAATGTTTTTATACACTCAGTTAATCATCAAGTACAGAAGGAGTTCTATATCCAACACAAAACAGACTGTTAAATTCAAGCAAAGGTCTTGAGTTATACAGCGCCTTTATCTTACTTGGATTTTTATGAAAGATGACTTGCTTCAATTATACCATTCAGCCAACCAGGCGGCTAGTCACAATGTAGGTGAAAATGCTGTCATCCACTAAACAGTTATTGATTCTCTTCAAGGCTGATGCTGTCGAATCTATTTGTTCACAGTGTTTACCAAACCTCTGGACGGTGACTGTACATGAAATCCTTCTCTAAAATCCTATCAGTGTACTTAAACCTTCTCCAGAGCTGCTGTCGCTACACGCTAGCCGAGGCGAAACTCAAAAGACAAACAAGCATGTTTTTCGGCGGTAGAATGTGTAACTAATTTCACAGCCAGAGAGCCGGTTAAGAGCATTGAATTAATGGTACTGCAGCAGCTTGTAAAATCTAAGTCTCCCAGACGCTGGTTAATGCAGTCCTCAGCTGGCCCAAAGTTATATTGTGGCACATACTCACTGGGGTATTAGCATACAGACAATTTACATTTTATTCCCATATAATTGGCTTGTCTAAGTTCGTTTATAATAGTGGATTTCATAGGTGTGGGTGCCATCGTTTCACAGAACCCAGGACTTTTTTCATTATCTGTTGTATGATGGGACTGGTAAAAAAAAGATGTGTTTGAAAAGACAAATGTTTGCTCAGTGTAATTTGAAATTCCCATGACTGTGGTGCAGCACTGTTCAGTTCACTGATTCAGTTGGGGGGGGAAAAACTAGTTTTGTGTGTAATTGCCCACACGATGATGCATTTGATCAAGTTGGGTTTTTTTTTGGTGGGCTTGACAGAGGACCCTGCCAGACACTTGTCTCTGGGTGTGTGTATCTGTATGCCCCCTGGATGTGTGTGTGTGTGTGTTGTGAATCTGCTTATACATGATGCTTTGGGCCTTCCGGACAGGGCTCTGTTGAGAACCCCACCTGCAGTTTGGAGAATAGGCTCTCAACGTCCTCGTTCTGAGTTCACTGTACCGCCGAGTTCACCCGAACTCATTACTCTGGTCCATATTCCAACTGAGTTTGGTCGAAGAGCCTTGTTTTTACCTGCTTCTTACCTTTTCATCCTCATCTGAATTTAGCGGTATGGAATATGTCCGTGAAGGTTAACATTTGCGTAGTGGGGCATGGCTCAGCCTCTGCGTGTCTTCCCCTCTGCCCAGCCTGCACCATGCTGATTTCACTCCATTGATGTCAAGTCTCTGTATGATGGCACAGGCTGCGCCTCTCCCCACAAGCAATTATATATCCGTCTTTTCCAGGTCAAACGGTGTTGAAATCCTAATTAAAAGTTCCCTGGCTGTGTCTCAGGGCTGCAGCTGTGGAGCTGAATACAGGCAGGGTGGATGGAAGAGAGAGTCCATCAGATGTTGTTTAACAGCTTTGTCCTACAGTTGAGACGACCATCCACTATACACCGGTAGCCATCTACACCTCTGCTGGCCAGGTGACTCTGGTCACCTGTCCCTCCATTGGTCAGGTGGGTGCCCGGTGTGTGGGGATTGGTCCAGTCCGTTTGGAGGGGGACGGACATGTCTTATCATCGTAGAACACTGGGTTGGAGGGTAGCGTACACGGAAGCTGTACGACGATGTACTCGCATCAGGCTTGCACTGAATAACACACAGAGGAATCATGGAGCCCCCCTGCTAGGTTTTCCCATTTATGTAAAACACATGCTTGCACAAACACAAGGTGAAAGACACATCACATCAAGGCTGGGATTCCATTTCTCATGTTTACACGCGCAGAACATCCAAGATGAAAGCAGAAGGAGAATAGGGGAAAGTAAATATGACAGCAGCACTTCAAGTGACAAATGCTCTTCCAGGGAATTCCTAAACAAGGTTCGCTGGTGTTGCAGGGCCTGGATACGCCTCAAACACATCTGTCTGTGTCTATACGTCTCTATCGGTCTGTGTGCGTATGTGGTTAAGGTTTTAAGCCTGTCATTCACCACGCTGGTGTCTTCCTGCCTGTCAGATCGTTGCTGTTTATTTCATCACTCTTAAGAGGCGTCCACACAGTACAGAGCCAGAGTAAATTATGCATTAGGTACATTTTGGGACCCTAGTGAGTCCTGGGGTTGGCGCTTAATGAGAGTGTGGTGTTTCTAATGGGATGAGATTGGCTCGCAAGATGGTTTGTGCAGTAATTTAATTGAAGCTTTGAGACATATGTTGGTTTTTTTGTGACAAAATTGGAGCGAGCGTGGTGGATCACATTGGAGGAGGTGTGTGTGTGCCGCGTACAGTGTAGAGCACATGATTGTGTGCATTTGTGAGTGTGTGCGTGTGTGTGTATAGGGACAGCTTCAGTCCAAGGAGCCAGATGGAGCCGGAGTTCACTAGCCTAGATTAAAGGACATTTGTTTATATTGTTCTCAATATGGGCCTTTTGGCTCCGATGTCTTTAGTCTGGAAGAAACGGAGCTCAGGATAGAGACACTATTGTAGCTCAATGAGCACATTTCACACAAAGACCTGGATAAGTGCTTGCCTGGGGAGTTTGTTTGGATGTCAAAACAGCCAAAGACTTGTTTTGTCGTGTTATTTTGCACAAAACGGACGATATGTGGATCTGCATTCCCTTGCCTCATGTCCGCAGGCACCAAAAATGGTTCTTTGACGGCTGTTGGGGTAAGTGGCTTTCTCTCTATTTCCTCTCTGTGTTTCTTTTGCTTGTTTAGCCCTCCTGCTTCTAAAGCAGTTTTGTGTGAAAGAAGTGATTTCTGCTACAATGCAGGTGTTTGCCTGCTGATTGTCTGCAGCTCCCAGCACTACAGCCTCTTAAGAAAAACCCACATTCTATTCATGCATTCTACTTACACATGGATACACACACGTGTTCACCCGCACACACACATCACTCATTCACCGCCTATACAGATGGTTCACTGACACTCACTGAGTATACACAGTGATAACCTTTCCTATCTGTCCACTTCCTTTCGCTCACTCTCTCTCTCTGTCTCTCTCTCTCTCTCTCTCTCTCTCTCTCCCTCTCTCTTTCTCTCCCTCTCTCTCCTCGTCCATCTGCATCTCTAGTCTTTTACCTCCTCTTTCTCTCCCAGCCCAGAGTTCCCTGCCCCTCTCAATAGAGCACTCTTGATCATACTTGCTCTACCTGTCTTTGTTCCAGACAAGCAGACAGTGAGACAGACAGACAGACAGACAAAGAAAGCAGGCTTAGGGAGGCTTAACCCTCTGACTCTGAAGTCTATTGAATCGCTCACCCCGACCTGCATCCTGAAACAGATGCATCTGCACTGTGTACTCGCTTGCTATGGCGCGCACCAGGCAAGTCGATTTCCAAGACAAAGGAGAGATTTTGAAATATCTACCACCTAGTCTTACTGGTTTACACCAGAGAGCTTCTCGTGCAACACAGCCAGCCAAAAGCTGGCTTGGTATTAGCTGGGACTTTTTTTTTTTTTGGAAAGGTAATAGCAGGTATCAGCCTCTCTGTACAAGCAGAGTTGAGGAGGCCTGTGGACCGTTCACACAGCCATTAGCACTCAGCTCACACACTTCATGATATGATGTATTAGGTCCTCAGAATTGCTCCCTCAACCTGAGGAGCAGGAGGTGCTTTCGTTTCCCACTGTCTGCACAGCGGCGTTCCAACCCCGAACGGCTGCAAAAAGCAGTTTTAGTTAAACAACTCGATCTGTTTAATGTTCATTCGTGTCCACTCGTTGTAAACGGTTGCGTGTGAAATGTACAACTGCGTGAATGAACATGACTTCATTTAGATCACAGCGTGTTGATGATCAAATGTTAATTTAGTCATGGATGCTAATTCATGCATTCATTAATGTTCATGAATGTATCCTTAATGTTAGGTCTTTAAGCTACCGTGTTATAATGGAATGCTGGATATGTAGTACTCGGAAAAAGTATTGGTTAATACTTAACATCAAGGGTAATTTAGCAAACATGAAATAATGGGGGAATGAACATGAAATAATGAATTCATACATCAAGTACCTCATGTTTATTCATGCTCAATTAATGTACCCTGGTAACCTTGTAAAGTGTAACCAGTTCGTCTGAACCAGATCTTACATTACTGTTCATACGTTTCCATTGATCTCTCCTCCACGCCATCCTTCCTCACGAGCCTGTCTATCTGGTCCTCTGCTTTGGAGGCAGAGCAGGTGAGTAGTCATCTGTCTTGTTATATTGATCCCCTTCATCGAGAGGTGTGTGAGGTGCATTTCAGACAGCCCTTTTAAGAGGGCTCTTATTGAGTTTCGCCGTGGCGGGGGTCTCGTTTATGCAGTCTCCGCCTATCCCTGAACGGGAACCCAGCTACTACCCATGCCTGCCCCACCCACAGGGCTGCCCTCCCTGGCCCCTCGGTCCCAGGCTGAGCTCAAGTTACCTCATCTCACCAATGTAATCAAGGCCCATCGACAGGAAGGGCAGGTGTGTGCTCATGAAAGACAGCGTGGGCCTACAGTTTTCCATCTCCACCCCCTCCCCGTAAGTCTCTTTAGCGCGCACGATTTCTTTCCTTCGGCAAACCTCGGTTTTGTTGACGCTTCATACCTCTCGGTGCGAAGGGAAAAAAACCTGCGGGCAGCTGAGTCAGTATTTACGAGAGTAATTTAAGTTTGAACGGTAAGTAACACAAAAGGTCAAAGTCGCGCGGTTCTTTTCGCTTCGATTTCAAGGCGCGTTATTTGCAGAACTCGAGATCCAGAACGGTTGTTACTGTTTCATCAGTATGCTAAGATATTCCTGGGCTGAGATGAAAATGATAAGCGCTACACGCTGCCGTCCTGGCTTAGCAAGCAGGAAAGGTGTTGAGGCGTCGACACCTGCGTGTGCCGACACAAACACAGTCAACAACAAAGGACTTCAGGGGTCAGCCGCAAGAATGCTAACACCCAGTTCCACGGTAGGTTGTGCAACGTAACCGGGCATGAAGGCACGTAGAAACATCTAGAGTTGATCCCACTCGTAGCAGAGACCCTCCAGCAACATGGTCAAGCCACACAGTTATTCCCTTTCTCAGATATCCGATACATGTGGACAGGATCGCAATGTAAGTCTATTACAGATGAATGGAAATCTTTCAACTTTGCCAGAAATGTTGCGGTGGCCCCAGTCATCTAAGATCATCCTAGAACGGAAGGCGTTGTGTTCCATACCCCCCCCCCGCCCTCCCCCCGGGGCAATTGATAAGGGTGCTGGCGTGCTGCCATGTGCGGCGAGAGTGATTTATGGGAGCCCACGTATCCTGCGAGGTTCATGGGAGCAGGAGCGCTGTGCGGTGACGTAAACACGGCACTGGGTTCCATCTCTGAAGGACTGTAAACTCAAATGCTGTGAGACAGCCTTGGTGCCTGTCAGCTCCCTCTCTGTGGTACTGGGCTGGGCCCGCACTGAGTGCAGCATAAATGGCCTTATTACAGCAGCG
Source organism: Plecoglossus altivelis (assembly GCA_036571765.1). Lineage (NCBI taxonomy): Eukaryota > Metazoa > Chordata > Actinopteri > Osmeriformes > Plecoglossidae > Plecoglossus > Plecoglossus altivelis. Next base: position 4,375,690 of record BROE01000019.1, read on the forward strand.
GTGGGAGTAGAGGAGGAGAGAGCCGTAGAGAGGGGAGGAGGGGGAGGAGTGGGAGGGGGGACTCGTGCTTGTCAACAGCTCCTCAGTGTCCGGGTAGTCATCCCCTGCTCCCACAGGGCTCAGGCTTCAGCTCCACGCTGGAGACAGATGCCAGCGAGGAGCCCCATTCTGCCTGCCTGCCTGCCTGCCTCGCTGCCTCGTTTCTCTCTCTCTCTCCCTCTCTCTCTCTCCCCAAAAGGACTGTGAAATGGAGCATTGATTGCATCAGCGCGGACGGAGCGTAATGCATAATATTATTGCTCTCCGTAATCCTCCCCCTCCAGAGTAGGAACCAGGGCCAGCAGCTCACAGCAGGGGGGAGGGGGGGGGGACAGGAGAGGAAAGGGGGAGGACAGGACAGGAGGGAGGGAGGGATTGACAGAGCAGTGGCTCACACTTGCAGGGTCTGGCCTGTCTACTCAGCTCTGCTCCAGCTCTGCCAGAGCCCTGATTAGAAAGCTGCTCCTGCTCCTGATGAATAATTGAACAACCTTGTTTTCCTTGTTGTAATTTTAACTTCAGCCAAGCAGAGACTTTGTGATGAATATTTTGTGTATAATAAGGTATAATAGTCTATGTTTGTAATCGCTTGTGGAAAGCCAAGACATTACTATAAATATCGTCCTCCAAGCTAAATGGAGTCGTACTGTTAGGATTATTGTTTTGGATGAAGGGATTTATTACATGTAATTAATGGCAAACATCATTTGAGGGACTTAATATTTCAATAACTTAAAAAAAAAAGCTTGTGACCTTTAAAATAGGTTTGTGCAACATCTCTATTTCCTAATTCTTTTGATTTGACTGTTTTCTTGAAACAAAACAGTAGGGTGGAAAACTGTGTAATTGAGTCATTGGTGTACTCACCTCAGCCCTATGTGAGAGGAAGCATCTCAAACTCTGGATCCGGTTCACAGATCTGGTAATGATACTGGAAGCACTGTTGAAAGAAGCTTTCACACTGTGTTTACTTGACTGGCCTTTCAGTGCATGACAACTGAACGGTTACAGGGAAAATAATTGTCTGTTGTTTGTCTACTTGAAAGACATTCTCGTCCAACTAATGACACATGATCACATCCAGACTAGATTTACACAGCTAAGTGGAATTCCGAGTCATGTGTTGATTAGACCTGCTAACGGGGCTGTCAAGCTATTTCACAAGGTCAAAGCCTTCTTCCCGTTCAACTGGCAACTCAAGTCTGTACTTGAAGTGTGACTCAGGACTCTCTGCACCAGGCACTCACCTCCAGGTTTCAGCTCAGGTCGTTGGTCTGTAAGTATATGGAAATGGGAAGTTTCTCAGTGACCTAAAGAGTAGCTTGTGTGTGTTCATCAGGAGCAGGCAGTGTTCAGTCCTTGATCTCGCTCCATTGATCATGTCATGAACTTTCTCCGGCTCTCTAGAAACCACTTGACCTCTGGGCTGGTGCTCGCTCAGAAGGATGTGCCAAAGGAGGATGTCACTCCTGTTTATTAATAAGAGGAAAACACAAGCAACCACTTATCATTACCTTGGCTTTATTGTCGTCGATTTAAGAACCTTTAAGGAAACAATGATAGGGAAGGAATTAAAGGAGAATTTTGATGGGTGTTCATTAACTATTATGTTGCACTGACGTCATTTCGATAGGGAGTTCAGACAAACCACTGCAGTGGATTTTAATCATCATTTTGCAGTTAGGCATGCTAGTTCCCATTGGTTGAAAATGTGTTTACAGTCACGTTTTTTGTGAGTTCGATGGCTTTATTGCTTTTTGCAGCTCAACATGGAGGAGACTACGATCATATTTATTTCTCTGTTCATCCAAACAACTTCACTGGAGGGACTGCATGTCCTTGGGTCCTGAGCAATATACCTGGGAACTTTATACAGGGCCTGATGCTGTAGATAATCATGCCACAGACACACACACACACACACCTTCCTGCCTCTATAGTTGGAAACAGAAAATTTGTTTCAAATGAACAGTTCCCGCCCGAAACGTCCTACTTCCAGCTGCTGTCAACTGAGGCAGTGGTGTGACCGTGGGTATGCTGGTTAGGACAGGCAGTGTGTGTGTGTGTGTGTGTGTGTGTGAAGGGGGACTCACTCTCACATTCTCACATGGCTGTTGCCGGATCCCTCAGGGCCAGACACACGGCAACTCCCATTGGTGGACGGGCATGGTGTTGCAGCCAGCTTTTGTTGTTTAGGGCTGGATTCCGCAGGTAGCTCAGGATCAGCTTAGTGAGCATTTACTGGATCACCACTTAAGAAGATTGCGAGCCCGGGGGGGGGGGGGGGGGGTGCTACCATCACACAAAGAGAAGCCCCCCCCCCCCCCCCCCAGACACAGGGGTGTCCTGTGGATAGCTTTCCTCATTCTCTCTCACTAATGGGCAACATCTGTCTATTCTGCAAATCAGATTGAACCTTATGACCGCCTAATTGTACCAAATACTTATATGTTAATGTTGCCAATACTTTTTGAGGGATTTAATGAACCATTTGAAAGAATGATGGCTGTTAAAATACAAGCGCTCGCTGCATTTTGATAGCTGTAGTGAAAACGGCTGTTGAGAGCTGGGTTTCCTGCTTTGGCTGCCTCGTTTAACAATGCCAACCTCTTGTCACCTAAAACGTGAGCACCAACACTGGTATCAGACCTTTCACATGCTTCAGTGAACCCCTGCTACTTGCCAGCAGTCAAGACGATGTACAATTGTTTTCACAAATCGCCCGCATTGTATTCATCCATCACTTTGGATATTGAGAGCTTCCTGGTAATACAAGGGCCAACTTGAGTGACATGTGAAGTGTTTGATATTTGAAGAGTTCTTTCGACTGAGGCCTCTTGAACGAGTCTGCTCTGTCTGGCTTGACCTGCGGGCCAGCTGTGAGGTTGTACATCAGGAGGCCTCCTGACAGGAAGGACGCTGGAAGCAAGACGGAAACACACAGATACAGCGGAGGGAAAATCTTTTTTATGTTGTGTGCGTTCGCGTGGCTGTGTGCGCGGGTGTATTTAGTTGACATTGGGAACGTCAAATCCGCCAAAGTTGGAGCTTGAAAGCCGGAGATGTTGAATGTGTTTCTTGTCATTCCCTGGTCTTTCATCTCTTCCGTGAAGAGCTGCTTTGCAAGGGAAATGCATCGGGGCTTGGCAGCCAGATCTGTAAAATATAATCAGAGGGGCCGGAGTTGGAACTAGTTAGTTTGACTGCAGTCTGCCAGACAACATTCTCTCCGCTGTCACTATCATAAATATTTTGTAGGCCTCTCAAAACATTTTCACAAGACTGAAAAAGCACTTTCTGCCTATTGTAGTCCGTATACTACATTTGTGGCATGAATCATTGTATGCAGTGCCGTTAACAACATAGCTGTAATAAATGGATCAAAGGGCTGCGCTCAGTGGTTCATGAAGGGGGCTTGTTTGACAAGCAGAGCGCTTTCACATGTAACCCAATCAGCAGTGCTCCGCAAGCATGGAATTAGATACTATGGGTCTCTGCCAAAGGATTGATTTAGATCTCATTGCATTTAGGTGAAGCATCTTTAAATCAGCTCTTCTGAATCTCAAGGCTGAGTGAGTGTGGGGAGTGGAGATTGTCTCCTTCAGTATATAGGCTAATGCCACCGTCAAGAGAGATCCCCTGAGACCTATCCACAATACCACCGGTCCAGCAGGCCACTGTATTAAATTAGCCTGATAGACTGCATTGGGAATGTGAAGAATCCTGCTATTTCTGCCTTCCATTACTTCACACACACAGATGCCCTGTGTGTAGAGTAGGCTCACACATCTCCCAGAGAATTAGGCCTGTTCATCTAGGTATGATAGCATGCTTTTAGGAAAGGACAGCTACATGCCAGCTCATTGTCCAAACGGGTCATTTGCTGCTATTGGGTTCAATGATTAAAAGGGGTTCACGTGAGGATTGTCTAACGTATTGAGGACAGCATTGGTGTAATGAGCGTCAGTGAGATGATTATTGTTCAATATGCTTGGATTTCCGGTATTCTGCAAAAAATGTGTTTCCACTTTCATTGAGTAGAATTAAACAGGCCATGTATTGTTCTTGTTCTGTGTGCTCACTCACAATTACATCTTGACTGAACTGCTCTGTTTGCAGATCATTCCGCTTTCTTCCGCGAAACAAGCATGGATTCAGGAACATTTAATAGTCTGCAATAGATTGTATATTCACCGCTAGACATTCCGGTCACTTGAATGCGTTTGGCATCGACGTTGGCTCTAAGCTGGTATAGAAGACTAATGCTCCCCTTGGAGGGATGGCCCTCACTGGCAGATGTATAATCCTGCAACATGAGGTCAGGGAGTCACAGCCTCCAGCGCTGCGTCTGCACGAGCGCAGGCCAACGGTTCCTGCATCTGCTTACCGCTGCTCCGAACATCCAGACTGCTGTTGCACCATGGGACTGGCCTGTGGCACAGCCGCAGGGTGCATCTGAGGAGACCGCTGAGAAGCACTGACCACAGGCTCACCGCGGCTGCTTGACAGGGTCGGCCTGCGTGGGGTCATTCTCATTGGCTGCCGTGTTGTATTCATTCCACCGATCGGATCAAATCAAATCAAGCGCTCGGGCTTCCGACTGCTTTGGTTAACGAGCTTTCTCTAACCCTAGGATGTAAACGAAACAAATGTGCACTTACTCACACACCCCTCAACCCTTTTCCTAAATGCACCTTTTTAAGCAACAGTAATTGTTATTGATGCCTGTCTTAGGAGCTGTAAGTAAATCACATGCTGAGATGCGGAATGGTAGAGGGTTGCGCGGTCTGACTGTACGCGCTGAGTTATGTGCGAATAAGTACCTGTCGCGTTTAATGATGTGTTGTTTCCGTGTGCTGCGGCTGTTGCTGTTGGGATTCGTGACAGGCCTGATGGATGAAGTGATCCAGAGACTTCTACTCCCAGAACCCCATGCATGCAGTCTCTCTGTGTTTGCTTCCTTCAGTCACTGCCTAATTAGAAGAGCGAAAACCCCAGGATTGCTTTAACTGCTTGCGGTCTTTGGGGGTGATCTGAGCTTTTGGCTAAAGTTAAAGGCTCTTTCCTTCACTAACGACAAGATATTTTCTGTCACAATGTATAGAGGAGTTTGTCTGTTTAAGAGGATTGGCATTTTGACTCAATGTCGTCAAGTTGACACTCTAATGATTTGTTCAGGAAATCCTCAGGGCTTATTTACACAAAGACGTCAACAATGGTTTCCGGTGACATATATATGCTCAAGGTTTTTCTATATGAACAAAAGATGCCCTACCTGTGTTGGGAAAAGCCCATGGGTAAATATTCCCATAAAGACAACATGTAACAACATCAAACTGGAATGTGAAGAGTCTTAGTCACCGATGTGAATGACAGCTCCATGTTGGAGTCCCAGAGCTTTGAGGTTTTTTTCAAGACGATGATTCACAGCGGAACATGCCCTTGTTGTTTCACTGCCTTTCTCACACAGCTTACAAGCACTCGGGTGATCAGTCTGCAGAGCTGAGCCCCTTGTTCAACGATCCACTCCCTCCCTCCCTCCCCCAACCCCCACAGATTTGCCCTCCAAATGAATGGAAAGGCAAATTAATTTGTGCGCTCTGTTGCTTTCGCTATCGACTCGTTTCCAGTTTGGCCTTGTCATTAGCAGGAGATCATTGAAGCAGCATTAGGCTGGTAGGGAGCGTCCACCAGCGCGGGCTGCGCCCACATATCCGTCTCATTTGTTCTCCTGATCAAGTGGAGGATCAGTCGGACACTTTAGCGCCTCTAATGAGGGGGAAACGTGTTTGCAGTCGACGAGCTGTCTCCCACCTTTCTGTTTACTTGGCCACCGTGCCAAGGGGAAGGACGCCGTGTCCGAGAGAACGGAGCTGATGGAGAGCGAAGGAGTTGGCGGAGTGTGGCGGAGGTCTACGGGTAGCGCTGAACATCTCCTATCCTTACGCTGTAGGCCGTCTTCGGACCTTGGATGGTCGGGGGTTCCGGATGCTCAACGCATCCACGGCGCGCTCGCCGTAACAGGTCATTACCGATGCGGCGCCTTGCGACGGCGCGGTGTTGTCCTGGCATTGTAGCACCCTGGCTCTGAGTTGTTCGGAAAACAACAGAGCCAGGCTGACAATAATAGGACAGGGTTAATTAAATCACCCGTCCCCCTGCCCCCCAGGTGCTAAGCTGCTCTTAATTGAAAGGATTGTCGTAAAGCAGAGGGGAAACAGACCCTTGAGGTCTGAATTATTCCATCCTCCCTAATAGTGATTGGATTTAGCAAAGTAATTGAACTCTTTACCGCCTGGGGCATCAAGGTGTGCTGGGAGGGGAGACTTTGCCGTAAAAATAGATGCCTATATCAGTCAGGCCTGCGAGGGAGAGCTTGTCTTGTTCCATTAGGAGACAGTCCTCCTCTTCTGGTCTGCTCTTTAGAAGCCACATGCTCAGTTGTTTGTGAGTTGGTGTGTCTCACACGTGTGGTGAATGGAGACTGCTGTGGCCTGTGGTCTGTTTGAAAGCAGAGAGAAAACGAGGAGGAGGAGGAGGAGAAGGGGGTTTCGGGGGGGAAGCGAGTTCCCTGTGGTGGCACATGACATTGTGTGCCCTGTGGAAGTACTCCACAGGGATCCCTAGAGAGGAGAATGAAAGAGACAGAGTAGCACTTTATTGACCTGGAGAGGGGTGAGGGGTGGGGGGGGGCTGAAGGTGGGGGGGGGGTGGACGGTGGACAGCAGGGGGTGGGGATGGAGGGCGGGGGGTGGAGGTGGAGGGTGGTAGGGCAGGGGGTGGGAGTGGAGGGTGGGGGGGGCACCTTCTCAACAGAAACAAGCAGCAAACGTACACATGACTTCATTTCATGCACACCATCGTTGGTTAACTGGAAACATGTTGAAATGGAAATCTCCTGGCTCTGCTCTGTCAGGCCTAGATCCAACCAAATATGGAAGTATGCAACAATCTGGTTCGCACATAAGAATGCTGTCCATCACACACACAAAAAACCCGGCACTGCATTGTTTTGATTCGCGCGTGTGTGTGTGTACTTTATACTGACTTATCTGTCTTGAACATCCCCAAACACAGGGCTGGAGGCAGAGTTGTGGAGGGAGACCAGTAGAATGTAGTCGTTAGGTAGCAGGCGTCTCCCCATGCCTGCCAGGTAATTGCTGGATCCGTTTCAGCTAAACCAGAGCATTTCTCCATTTTCATTTTCGCTCCCTCTGCTTCACGTGTGTTCGGCAGGCGGTGAGTAGAGTTGCGGTGCCGTGTAATTCTACTGGCGGATCGCTCCTAGCGCAAGCAGCCCAGCGGGCGTCTCCTCTCAGTCCCACTGAGCGCTCTGATTAGACTTTCAGATGTGCTACACGATGTTGTCGTCTCCATCACGCCTGTCGGTCCTTTCTGGCTTTCCCCCCAGGGCCCGCGAGACAACACGCGCCCCCCTCCGCTGTAATCGGTTGGAGGAAGGGGGCTGGTGAAACACAATGGCTCATCACGCATTATGGATAGCAAACATGTGTAATGTAGGCTATTATGTTGCGATTATGAATTATGCCTGACAAGCACAAAGTACAGTGTTTAATGGCTTACAGCGTGTGTGTTTAGCTTCTTTTTTTTTTGGGCTGATCATTTTGACTTGGAGCTTTTCTGCATATCCTCAGTTCCCTCTCGGGTACATGGCAGGAATGAACCTGCACTGAAGGCTTTCCTGTTGGATTTCTCTGTTTCCTCTCACGATAAATGGGTCAGTGAAATGAGGCCTTAGAGACCACGTTCCAGCCCCTCCACGTCTTTCCTCTTTCCCCGTGCGTTGCGTGCGTGCGTTGCGTGCGTTTGTGTGTTTACACGCCGTACAGGGGGGAAGACGCGCTGTTGCGGTTCTCTGGGAGAGCTGAGGGACTTGTGGGGCCCATTAGCATTATTACTCTGAGTGTACAGTCGTTGGGTGCGTTTGCCAGGAAGGGCTGCTTAAATGTCTGCTTCAAATTCTCCAGCTACTGTGTGCTGTAAGCTCCCCCCCGGAGCCCACGTACACACCAACATGTCTGCCCGCCACCCTCTTTAACGCACTCCTCGTTTGAGCCATTATTGTTTTCCGAAATTGGATGTTCTGAAGTCCGTCGGGGAGCAGAACAAAAAGCCCTGTCTCTTCAGGGTGGTTGTTTGTCAAAAGATAAATGATACTCTGACAAAAAACGAAAGGAGTTGGCCTTTTACTTTAGCAGCGTCCCTGTGACAGAGCCACAAGGAGCCGGTGAAGAGTGGAGGCAGGATTTGCATACATCAGGGGGTTTGCAGGAGCAGGCTGGTGTTGAGCAGGCAAGGGTGAGTAATGACTCTGAGGCAGGGACACTGATGAACACTGGTGGAACCTGCTAACTGCTGTGCCCTTGTGTGTCTTTACTCAGCTCACAAGGCGTTTGGATGAAATGGAACTATTTAGGAGCGCCGAGACCAGCTGTCTTCGTGCTGTTTCCGAGTGCATTAATCCTGAGGTCAAATAAATAGGACTGCAGTGGTGAAGTTGCAGCACACTTTAAGCGCGGCGCACCGAGTCAAAGGCGGATGTCATGACCGTGATTTGAAGACCACGCTTGATACTCAAGTATGCATTCGGAGACGTGAATCAAAAACCCACTATTTCCCATGAGAAGCAGCCAGGGTGAGACTTAACCCTCATTATGTACTGTTGTTTAGTGCTCCAGGCTAGGATAAAGCCTAGTTCCTGCTTTTCCTTTTTTTTCCAAGAGGTGTAAAACGAGTCTCCGCCTTATAGCGCTATCCTCAAGTGTTCAGCTGATGGAGAGTGTAATCTTCCTCTCCAGGGGAAGCTACTGTAGCGCACCCAGAATAATGTAGCCTACATTACATACTGCCGGGAACCACAGCAGAGAGGAAGGGGCGGAGGGAGCGGGGCGGAAGGAGGGGGGGTG